>JANAVB010032737.1:0-21664 GCA_029216955.1 Iris pallida
TAAATTTATATTATTCAAAATAAATCAGCCCAAGGTCCCGCCTATTTGATCAAGCCCATGAGCCAAAAGTAAGTAATTATTCAACAAAATACTTGTTGTAGACTTAAACCCAATATCAAGTAAAAAAAACCCATAAACTAATCCAACAGTTAACATAAGCCTAAAAAAACCAAACCCAATAGTTTTATTCAGGCCCATCTACCCATCTATTCATTGCTCTCTGGTTTGAATCCCTACTCAATAAACTAATGCTAAGTCCATTACTAAACAACCCAATAGCAAAATTATTAATATACTAATAACAACAATATCAAAAAATATTAATAATACAAATAACAACAACAGCATTAAAGCTGTTCACCCTATTAATAGGGAGAGAGAGAAGGACAAAGGAAAAGAAAACAAAAGAGTGGTTAAGAGGAGAAGGGGTTTTGAGAAAGCTCACCAAGCTCTGGCTGGAGGAGACGCACGCGTTGTCGAGGCGGTAAAGAGGGTGGCGGAGAACAGGGTCTCTCTGGCGGACTGCTCACAGACGGAATCTCACAGGCATTACGGGTTCTTGGAGGGGGGATCAGCCACCGGGTGGCACGTGAGGTGTGAGGGTGGAAGAGCGGAGGCAAAACCGGGTTAACTTGCGGCCCCGGTGGTCGAGGGCGGTCCCGACGTTAATCGGCCTCGGTAGAGATCGACCGGCAGGAGGTGAGGACGGGGTCGAGGCGGCGCCTGCGCGGAGAGATCGTCGGCGCCGGATCTGGCGGTCGCACGGGGTCAGCCCTCCGGATTGGAGGCGGTAGCGGCCAAGTATGTCCTCGCTCGCGGCTCGCGGCTCGCAGCGGAGAGAGTACTGCTCCGTATGCGAGGTGCCCGGAGTCGGCGGTTCCCAGAGACTCATTGCCGTCTATGGCGGCGAGATGAGACGGCCACGGTTCGACTATGGGAGTCGAGTCCCGGTATGGTAGTCTCGCAACGGACGGGTGTGCAATGACGGCAACCAAAAATTGCTGGTGGAAAGGTCCATGCATCGGGGAACGGTATGATAGGAATTCCAAAGGTGAGGGCGGCGATCGTCGGTGGTTCAGGTGAGGGATTATACTGATGGGGGTGGTTATTGGCGGTGGTTCACGTCATGTGCCTCCTTTGGTGCTAGTTGTACATGGAAGTAATTTCACTTCTGAAATTAATTGATAGAAAACTGTATCTCCCTATCAGGTGGCAGTCCCAGAAGCTTCTCGGGAAACACGTCCTCAAAATTCGATATGATCAGCGGGTATACTAATTTATCCAATACAATGTGTGCTCCTGGGGTACAATGGTCACCAAGCTCTCTATCTTCTCAGAGAAACTCAAACTTAGGGTGACCTGGGGGTCCGAATGTGATGTATCTACGTCGACAATCTAGCATCGTATGGTACTGGCTCAACCAATCCATGTCAAGAATAATATCATAGTCTAGCATAGAGAAGACTAGGAATTGGGCATGCATCTCTCGTCCGTAAACAACTGCCAAACATGATCGGTAGGTATCACTAATGGGTACTATTTTGTCTCCCATGAGAATTCTTATGGTCTTCGAAGGGGTACAGAAGCTACTCTATGGCTGGCTACGAAACTAGCAGTATAAATGAATGCATGGAATCAGAATCAAATAATACTACTCCTGGTAAAGAAGCTACTAAAATAGTACCTGCGATCACCTTTCCGGCAGTCTCTGCCTCCTTTACAGTCATAACAAAGGCCTGGATACGTCCCTGTGCCATAGCCTGCTGTCTGGCCTGCTGGAATCGAGCTGCCTACGATGCCAAGGGTGGTCTCCCCTGGTACCCTCCTGGACCCTAAAATTATGACCTCGGTATGAGAAGTGCTGGTTGGTGTACCATCGGTGCTGCTCCTCGATGTTTTGTGCACTCCAAAGCCTGGTGCTGATTAGATCCACAAACCAGAAATAGTCCCAGTTTGTGCCGATAATCCCTCATGACATGGCGTACCTTGCCATAGTGATAGCAAGTAGGGAACCCTGGTGATGCTCTCTGTGACTGATGTATCTAAGGACGCTTCGTTGGTCCTCCCTGTGGTGCTCGAGCTAGTGGTGCGGCTGAATATGAGCACTTCATACTGGTCTCTCTCTTGTTTATGCGCTTCTAACGTTGAGTTGCTGTTGCAGAGTAAGAGGTAGGAGTGACTGATCCTACCAGTCGATGTAACTCAAAACTCAGACCATCGTAGAACTTTTCGGCCTTCTAATCCTCGGTCTCGATCAGGTAAGAAGCAAATCGGCTCATGCGAAGAAACTTAGTGTTGTATTCCTCTACCAACATACTGCCCTGGACAAGATACATAAACTTGTCCCACAACTCTGCATGCGTAGTGGCTGGAATAAACATCTCCTTGAACAGCCTGGAAAACTCCTTCTAAGTGACCCGATTGGGTCCTAGCCGATGCCCCTCGGCCTGCCACCAATGGTGTGCATTCCCCATCAGCTGTATCCTGACGGCTGTCATCCATCTCTCTGTCGGAAGCTCGGTGACCTTCAACTGGTGCTCAATACTGGTGAGCCAAGCATTAACCTTAGTAGGCTCCTCAGTGCCCAAAAATAGGAGGGGTACCATATGACAAAAATCCTTAATAGATCCCATTATGGGCCGTCGATCCTGTAGTGTCATCTGCTCCAATGTAGCTATAATACTCTCTTTCAGAGTATCTGCCTTATGCTGCTGAGCCTGTTTGCAAAAAACAAAAGTTGATCTTTATTTCACAAACTTTATAAGAAGATTACAAGAATTCTGAGAAAGTACAACTGTAGGAATCCGATCTGAAGACGATCGCTTTATCCCTTGGATGATGTAAACTTTGAAGACGGTAGCCTCTGAAGAATGTAGCAGCACTTTGGCAAGAACTCCTGATCTCTGGTGATGACTTGAATGATCTCTGATATGATCTGTGTGTGTTAATAAAGACTTGGAACTCTATTTATGGAGTTCTGGAAATAACCAATTTTTAGTTATTCTGAATTGCACAGGATGGATTGTGCAGACATTGGACTGCACAAGCAGCGAACTGCACAGGCTGTTACTCGATCGTGGACCACCTGTATGTGACGCGTGGTATTGTTTGATTAAAATGCGCTTGGTCATGTACAGACGGTTGCCACATGGTGAGTAATTGATGGCATGTAGGCCACGTGTAAATTGTCAGTTATCTTGATGGAGTGCGCCATATGAACAGTACTGGCTTCAGATTGCGCTAGATTGAATTGTACTGCAGAGAGTCTGGCAGATTGCGCTTCGATTGAGCTGGTAGCTTGCGCTGTATGTACATCTATCCTCGAGTGCTGTGCTGCACGAGAAACTAATAGTTTCCTCGTTCTTCGGGCTATCAGCCGTCAGAAGATCTGATTCTCTGTCAGATAATGATGACGAGGCCACGTCAGCTTGCGCACTTGGATGAGTGCGCAGTTCAGCCTGTACAATTGAGGTGTTGTGCAATCTGTTTCCTGCGCAATTCATTTGAAGGATGCACAATTTGATTTTCATGACTTCTTTGATGGGTACAACTTGATTTTTAGGACCTACAAGACCCCCTTCAAAGTTTTCGAAGTTTAAAAAGATTCAAAGCTTCGAAATACTTTAAATTTTGATTCTAAAATCAAGTTGCGCAAGTAATGCCCTGTCTACGCAATTAAAGGAATTAGTTCCTATTTCTTTGGCGCAATCTGAGGCGTCTGTTTACTTTCAAAAAACTATAAATAGTTCTATTTCTTCTTTCTGTTATTCTTTACTTGCTTCCAAACGTTTGAGAGAGAAAACTCCCGAGCCAACTCCGACCTTTCTCCGTCTTCTTCGTCGACACCAATGG
Organism: Iris pallida; assembly: GCA_029216955.1. Lineage (NCBI taxonomy): Eukaryota > Viridiplantae > Streptophyta > Magnoliopsida > Asparagales > Iridaceae > Iris > Iris pallida. Next base: position 3,853 of record JANAVB010032737.1, read on the forward strand.
CTTCGAAGCGCTCCGTCGTCGAGAAGGGCAAAGCCCCCGCCGAGTCTTCGACTCGGGCTGTGCCTCGCATTTCTCGTCGCGAAATCGGTCATCCCGTACTGCAAGGTAGTGAACTCGATCAAAAACCCTTTTTAGGGTTCTTTGACATTGTCGAACCTTCGAACCTTTCTCTTTTTAGAGATTTGGTTGTATTGTGCCGCCCTGTTTAGGGTTTTGGTTGCATAAACTCAATAGTTTTTATTTTTATGAAAACTATTTTCTTGCGCAATCGATAGAAAGCGCTGGCAAATGTTCAGCACATTTTGCTGTTTTTGCAAGGCTGTCCAGCACAAACTGATGCTTTGTGCAAGTTGTTCATCGCAATCTGATGGCTTGCACAAGTGGATGAGTTGGCGCAGGTGGATACTTTGTATATGTAGACTGCATTAGCGCAATCTGATGCCATGCACATAGCGCAATCTGATGCTTGCGCAATTTGCTAATCTTTTGAATAGAATCTTTGTTTTTACATGTACTGAATTCTATCTCTTTGTTTGATGCAGTCAACCTCAGGGAAGACCCGAATTATGAAGTCTTTGTAGGGACTTTAGCTGAGCCAGAGTTTAAGGAGGATCTGTCTCATGTGATATTTTCTCAATATGCTATGCCATCTTCCCGTCAAGCCATCTTAGTAGCACAAGACAACGAAACTTTATTGAGTCTGATGAACGGGCAGCCTCTGCAGACTGCCGATGCCATTACTCATAAGAAACCCCTGTTTCTATTTGGTGAGGCTATTGATAAGAGTTCTCAGCCGAGACCTCGTGTTGAGCAGAGACTCTTTCAGATAGGCGAGAAAAGAATACTGTTACCAGACCTTGCCAGGTGCCTCCTTCTATCTCGCTATGCTCATGCGAGTTATCCTAGGAGGATGGACTGGGATATTACTCCTCTCCAACAAGCCAGAACAGGAAATATTTGTGTGAAGAAAGGACCAAATAGCAAGGATATGTTCTATAGCTCCTCTGAGCGTCACAGCACCTTGCTCAGAGGATTGAAGCCCGGCTGCATTCCACCGGAGAACTCCTCCCTGCTACTGTCGGTTAGAAAACCGATCTTTGCAAATGGATTTGCAAAGGTTGAGGGAAGATATCCGATCAGGACATTCGATTGACAGGTCTGGTGAACCCAGATAACAAAAGATGGAACTGCATAACCAATTGGATATTGGTTCAGTTCGAAGAGAAGCTCAAAGAGATTGAGCTGTACCAGGCGGTATACTCTACCGTATACGGATTCCATCCCAACCCTCATCTGTTTCTCGCTTTGGCGGAGAGGTACAATTTTAGGACATGGACTTTCATGACACCCTGTGGAGAGATTGGACTAGCTCTTCATGAGATAAAGTATATCTCGAGCTTACCAATGGGAGACTTCCCCTATGAAGAATATGTTCCAACCAATGATGAGTTGGACCGACTTCGACGAGAGAATGCTGATATGGTGGCCGCTTTTGAAGAACTGTTGTGCCACTATAAGATTTGCTCCATGTATTACAAGATTGGTTCCTCTGGCACTTGCTACTCGTCAAAGTGGTTGCCCTATCTCTTCCTCAACCACATCATCGAGAAGAAGACTAAGGAGCAAGATACGTGCAACCTTACCTTCTTCAAACCACTCAGCCATAGTGAGGTGATAGGATTGATGGAGGAAAACAAGGAAATGGACATCAAGGTTGATGATGAACTTCAATATCCTCCTTTCAAGATAGGAGATGTTATTGAAAGTTTCATGAGAATGGACGATAGGCCCATGACAAAGGAAGCCCAGCTGGCAGATTTCCTTACCTATTGGCTCCGACGATTTGTCGTCCCTGGAGCGAGCGCCGTAGATCACTTCCATCGTGGCGTGCTCTTTGCTGTCGTTCGCCTAGTCTTTGGCTACCGGATGGATCTGCTATCGGCGATGACCTGCAGAGTGAATGCGGGTCTTCGTCTTTTTGTTGATTCAATGCTCAAGGAGAAAGGAAAGAAAGGGAACTTCCCTCGGCTGGAGCTTTCCTACACTTATTTGTTCGGATGGTTGCTTCTGCACTATCCTTCATTGATGAATCCTGACATAGGAACGGTCAGCAGAAGCTTCTTGCGGAGATTCTCCAGGAGCAAATGGATATATACCAGCCTAAGAGATTGCAGACGAGCCCTGAATCTCGGGAAAGGATGGAATTTCTATTGTGTTCCCCTCCAACTGGCTATAAACATATGTCTACAAATCTGGTTGATCTTGGGAGGCAGTCTTTGGATCGTGCAGCATTTGATTGGCTGAGGACAATTAGGCCGTCGCACTTGGTTTATAGATTTGAAGATGAATGTTACTTGGAACCATATCTTCCCAGCCGCTTTGCCCGTCAATTCGGCTATGACCAGTTCCACGTGGGTAACGCCATAACGTGCCTGCAAGGACAAGGTTATTTGATCGATGGCGCCCGGGCTTGGGCTTATTATAACGCTCGAGATACAAGAAAAATGTTTTCGATGCGGACGAAGAGCGACCGTGGCCCGCAGATATTGTACACATATTCAATCTTCTACAGATCGGCGAACACCTTTGCTGAGAATTTCAATCTTGCCGATAGCTTTGCGACAGCGACCGGATTAAAGAAGGGAACAACTATTGTGGTGTCTCCTGGCAACGAAGAAGAGCGTGAACTGGCCGATGCACCGTTGGAAGCTTCAAGGGAAGCCAACTTCCCGGAAGAAGTCAACGAACCATTGCGCATCTCTTTGAAAGTTGTCAAATCTTCCGCCAAGGAGAGGAAGAGAAGGAGAGAAGAACCTTCTTCTCCAGTTGCAAAGAAGAAACTTGTTTTGGAACCATCAGAAAGGGTCATGACCCAATCACAATCTCGGCAGCAGGCCGAATCAACTCAAAGAGAAGAGGCGGTGACCCCGACATCTATCCAATGACAAGACAATGTTACAGATGTAGAGAGTCCAGAGAGACCTCTACATAGAAAGAAGATAGTCTTCCGGAGAAAGAAGGTAGTCACTCCTCGACCTATGTCATCGGTCGTAGCTAGTGCTATTGCCGGAGTTACAATGTCATCTCCTACTCCTGCCCCTGAACAGAGGGATGAGGCTGTAGAGCCCAGGGAAGACATCGTGGAGGGAGAGGATGAAGTTTTGCGATCTCCTTCACTTGCGGTGGAAACTGCCCAGCTTCCTGCTACACGAGGAACACTCCGTGAAGAAGAAGATCGTTTAATGATTGATGTATTGAATGATTGCGACTTCGGCCTCCAGGATGATGTAGATCCGATCGTCGCAACTGACAGCGAAGAAGCGCCAGAGGACAGTGAAGATACATCAACAGAAGCTGTTGATGATACTTTAAATCCAGAAGAGGATGCTAATGTCCATGTATCCTTAGAAGCTGTTGATGACACGCTGAATCCTGAAGAGGATGTTGAGGTGCATGTGTCTCCAGAAAAGAATACGGGTGAAGAAGTAGCACCTGAAGAAACTACTCCTGCTGATCCCAAAGGTTTTAAATGATTTTATTAACCTTCTTTTCATAGATTAAATAGCTGATATCTATATTTTTTATCCATGCAGAACTTGAATCTTCCTCAGTTCCTCCCGCATGCACAGACATAGTGCCAATAACGGCTATAGCTAGTGGTAGCCTACATTTTTTTGGTGGCTCTGAGGCAGGTAGTAGCCAGGCAGTAATGTCTGAGGCTACTTCTGCTAGATTGGAACCTGTGCCAACAGATGACAGACTTGTCGCTGGGGCAAGCCAAGGTAAGATTATCTTTTACTTTTGATCCTTTTCGATTAGTTGCAAATGAAATCAAAATGGTAAGGTTCATTTGATTTTGCAGAAGAATATCCGGGAGGGGCAGCTAGCTCTACGATGGCTCCTCTATCCAGAGAGCCCTCCATTCATATGCAAAAAGCTGCACGTCTATCCCAAGCACCTGCTGCTTCGTCGTCAACGGGAGTAGCCGCTACACCTGGTGCTCTGGCTACTAACCATTTTATCATAAGCTCCTTCACCAACCTTTTCTTTACTTCGTTGGGACCCTTAGTGGATAGGGTGATAGAGAAAGAAGATGCTGGTGTCTCAACAGTTAGAGGTCCAACCTCCTATCTGATCAATGCCATCCGCAGTCAAGACGACGAAGCTCAAGCTGTTTTTCTTGAACATATATTAGATGAGCTGGAGGCATTGGTTAGAATCTACAAAGAGCTTAAGAGAGGGAAGATGGAGCCCTTGGTACAGGCTGAATTTGAGAAGATGTCACAAGAGGTTGCAGTGGCGAAAGTTGATCTCCAAGTTCTCTTGGACACTTTCTCTACTAAGTCTGCTGAGTATAATTCCCAAGTGGAAATAATAGCATCTGTTGCTGAGGAGAATGAGAGGAAAGTTGCTGAGCTGCAAGAAGAATCTGCCCGTCTTCAAGAAGAGCTGAGACTTGTTCAGCTTGCTCTGGAGGATGAGGCCATACGACACCAGACTGTAGTTCAACAACTGAACGCTCTGACTCAGGAAAGAGATGAGTATGTCGCAACTCATCAAGCAGAAATCTCTCGCAAATTAGTAACCATGCCGTCTTTTGACGATAAGTCTGGGATGGAGGAAGCTAGGAAGCGAGTGATGGACTCTCGTGAGGAGCGACTGCAAACTTTAAAGCAGCAGATGAGTAGCTTAATGACTCCGCCAGCAGAATGAGAAAGACTTTTTGTATCTTAAATTTTTGTGACATATATTTTTGTAATGTCTTCCAATTTTGATCAATAAAAAGACATTTTCTTTGTGGCTCTATTATTTATTGCATATCTTATTCAGATATAAATAATAGCGATAGAAAATATATTCAGAGGTGCAAGACATGATGTATTTCTTGATTTTGGAAAATAATTATATTCATTATATCTGCTTAGAGGTAATGTGGACATGGCAGAATATAATTTATTGAATATCATTATTTCAGTAGACAACTTAATCAAAGATGATAAGTTACTGATGTGAAGGAATGGATGAATGAACGAAAATGAATCGTCAAAATGTGTGAACGAAATGAATGAACGAAATGAATCGTCGGGATGAACGGATGGACCGTCAAATAAATTGAATGAACGGGTGAACCGTCAGATGAACGGGTGAACAATCGGATGGATGGAATGAACGGAGAACCGTCAGATGAATGTAATGAACGGGCGAACCGTCAGGTGGATGTGATGAACGGGCGAACCGTCGAATGAATGGAATGAACGGGTGAACCGTCAGATGAATGTAATGAACGGACGAACCGTCAGATGAATGTAATGAACGGACGAACCGTCAGATGAATGTGTCGCTTCATTGTCGTACGAATCTCTGTCTATAAATAGAACAGAAAATCAGATGGAATGATCACTTTCACTTTTCAACATAAAGATGTCGTCTGGAGATACAACTAAGAAGGTTGAGATCGTTCCGAAGGTTGAAACGGTTACCGAAGAACGTCCAGTCGAGCCGGCCAAGCCAAAACAGACAGAGGTAGGTGAAGGTTCGTCTGTACCCAAGCCGCCAAGGGACATCTTGGACTTCCTTCTTGAACCAGGAAAGACGGAAGAAGAAGAGGCCATGAGGATGGCTGCTTGCAAGTTCCTGGTGGGTTCGAGCAAGAATGTTCTCGGCTCTTTTGCCGACTATGTCTTCGATAAGGACGGCAGTGGCCCGCATCCCAATTTTGAGAAGGATGATAGTGACCTTCCTTGATATTATGTACTATCATTGATGAAATAAAATTGAATTTTATTTATGAACTTGTCTGATGATTACAAGCAATATCTTTTACATTTATACATAATACTTTTTGAGGAACTTGCCATTGATAGGCATCATTGCAATTCGACCGTCTAGCTCTTTGAGTTGATAGGCTCCATTTGAGAAGACTTTGCTCACGATATATGGCCCTTTCCACTTTGCATCGAACTTGCCTTTGCTCATTTGAGTCATAGTCATGGGACGTCTGACTGTTAAAACGAGCTCTCCTTTTTGAAAGGTTTTGACCTTAACTTTGCGATTGAAAGTCTTCGAGATGCGGGCTTGATATAACTCAATATGCTGTTGAGCCATTAAACGTTTCTTATCGAGTGCCTCCAATTCTTGAAGTCAAAGAAGGTCGTTGTTCTCTGTAGTGAGCTCGTTGGCGATAGCAATCCTTAAAGACGGAATTTGAAGTTCCAAGGGTAGAACTGCTTCACAGCCGTACACCAAAGAGAAGGGTGTACAGCCTGTAGGGTTACGGACCGTAGTACGGTAGGCCCAAAGACATTCTCTAAGCTTTTCACTCCAGTTTCGTTTGTTAGTAGACACAAACTTCTTGAGGAGCTTGATGATAGTCTTGTTGAAAGCTTCAGCCAAGCCATTAGCAGCAGGATTGTAGGCTGTCGAAGCGACATTGTCAATCCGGTGATCATTGCAGAATCTTGTAAACTTTTGGCTGATGAACTGAGGTCCTTTGTCATGGATGATTCGTCGAGGTACACCAAATCTATAGATGACATGGTGTTTGACGAAGTTGATGACGCTGTTGGTTTTGACTTCAGCCAATGGTATAGCTTCGGCCCATTTGGAGAAATAGTCAGTTATAGCTAATATGAACCGATGTCCTCTAGAAGAAGAAGGATTGATGGGACATGTAATGTCCATGCCCCAGGCTTCAAAAGGCCAGGAAACAGCAGTCGGGTACAGGAATTCTGATGGTTGATGAATAAAATCTGTATGGATTTGACAAGCTCGACATTTTCTTGCATATTCGATGGCATCAGATACCATAGAGGGCCAGTAGTAACCCATACGTCGGATACGATCCTGTAGCTTAGGACCGGGTTGATGTGCTCCGCTGACACCGTCTTGAGCTTCACGCAATACTTGTTTCGCTTCATCACCAGCAAGACAGCGCAAGAGTAAGTCGTCATAAGTTCGCCGGTAAAGAGTTTTGGTGGTCTGATTGTAGTAGAATCGCAGAGACCGCCGACGAATACTCGTAGCTTCTTTAGGATCTTCAGGGAGTATGTCATGAACTACGAAGTCGATGAAGGGAGCTCCCCAATCTTCACTGATAACATTGGCTTCAGTAAGATTACTGAACTCACTATTATGATTGTTTTCGATAAAGAACAATTTCCGATTAGAGATAACCACCACCTGCTGTCTTTTGATAGGGATGGCTAAGACTGCTACAAGATTAGCTAAAGCATCTGCCTCAGTATTGCAAGCTCGACGGACATATTCGATGAAGAAGGCTTTGAATGATGTAGCCATGTTGATTGTCGCTTCATAGTAAGGCACTAGATCTTGATGGCGAACTTAATATGTCCCTCTAACCTAGTTAACAACCAGCTTGGAGTCACCATAAACTTCAAGATATTCGATGTCCAGTTGTTTAGCTAACTGAAGACCAATGAGTAGAGCACTGTATTCTGCCATGTTATTGGAACAAGGTTCATCTAAGGAGTAAGCTCTTTGAATAGTTGACCCATCTGGAGAAACAAGGACAACTCCAACTCCTACGACAATGGCACCATTGGGTCCGATCCTGGATGCACCGTCAAAGAATAGACGCCAAGTAGGAAATTCTTCGGAGATTGTATTAGATTTCAATGTCTCGTCTGGAATTTCATCATAGAGTTTGGATGTCTCTGGAACAGGATGAGCTGCTAAGAAATCCGCCAGTGGTTGACCTTTGACAGACTTTTGAGGAACATATACCATGTCATATTGGGCTAGCAGAATGGCCCATGTAGCTAGCCGGGAATTGAGTGTGCTAGGCTTCTTCATCAGTACCCGAAGAGGATTAACTCGGGATATAACATGAATAGTTTGGCCAATGATGTAATATCTTGTCTTTTGAACATCAAACATAAGAGCTAGGCATTCTTTTTCGACCGGACTATAACGGTGTTCAGCACCAATCATAGTACGACTAAGGTAGTTGATGGCTTGTTCATGGCCTTCTTTGTTCTTTTGGGCCAGTAAAGCACCCAAGGAATGATCCATAGCACGGACATACATTAAGAACGGTATGCCAGAGATTGGTGGCACCAAGACTGGTGGGTTCATGAGATATCGCTTTATGTCGTCAAATGCTCGTTGACATTCTTCGGTCCAAATGAAAGACACACCCTTCTTCATTAGCTGAGTAAATGGTTTGCAGCATCCAGACAGATTCGAAATGAACCTCCTGATGTACGCAAGTCGACCTTGGAATCCTCATAGCTCTTTTAGGATACGTGGAGGACGCATCTCTTGAATGGCTTTGATCTTCTCGGGATCCACATGTATACCCTTAGAGGTAATGACGAAGCCGAGAAATTTGCCACTAGAGACACCCAAGAATGACTTGGTGGGATTCATTTTGAGTTGATGTTGGCGCATAAGGTTGAAGATAGTTCTCAAGTCTTGGATGTGATCTTCCTTTAGACGACTTTTGACAGCAATATCGTCGACGTAGCATTCGATAGTCTTGCGCAGATAATCTCGAAAGATGGTACTCATGGCTCGTTGGTAAGTTGCACCAGCATTCTTGAGACCAAATGGCATTACGGTATAGCAATAGACTCCACGAGGAGTGCGAAAAGAAGTATGTTTTTCATCTTCAGGATTCATCCGAATCTGATTGTATCTGGAGAATCCGTCCATGAAAGATATTCGCTCGAACCTACAGGTGTTATCAATCATGACATCCGTGATAGGGAGAGGAAATTCATCTTTTGGACATGCTTCATTATGATCCCGAAAGTCGATACAAACTCGAACTTTTCTAGTTTTCTTCAGAACTGGAACGACATTAGCTACCCAATCTGGATGTTGTTCTTCTCGAATAAAGCCACAAGCGATGAGCTTCTTGACTTCATCGTCAATTGCATCCATCATTTCTGGCTTGAAGCGTCGTTGTTGCTGTTTGACCGGTTTTGCATTAGGCAGGATATTCAATTTGTGAGTAGCCACTTTGGGATCTAGACCTGGCATGTCTTCATAGCTCCAGGCAAAAACATTAATGTATTCTTGAATAAGAAGAATTAATTCATGCTTATCTGCCTCTGGAAGGTTCTTGCTGATGAATATTGGACGAGGTGACCCGCTCTCTCCTACATCAATTTGAACTAATTGATCTTCAGTAGGAGGTTCTTTTTGTTCGAATCAGAGTTCCCATTGGGTATCCATTCGTTGAGCCCAAGGATCTGTTTCGAGATTTTCTTCAATATCCTCGTCATAGCCTTCTGGAAGTTCGACGGAAACCATGTTGGAAGATACAGTCAGCCGATGAACTTGACCGATGCTGGTGTCAGAATCTCATGATCTGGAATCAGAAGAGTTAGAGCGCTCTTCGCTATCAGATTCAGAGGCTACTGGGGATAATACCGGAGGTGAAGTATATCCAAGACCTCTTTTGGTCCTGCTATAGTACATCTCTGACTTTCCTTTCGGAACAGTCGTACGGATAGGAGTTCTTCTACCCTTGCCGTAGTTGAGGCCATTCTTGAAGTCATAACCCATCTTTCGGATGATGTCTTTTGATTGTTGACTGTAACGTCGAAGTTGAAGATACCCCGTATCGTTACTTTTGCTATCATCCGTATAACTGAACTCTTGTTCCGGTCCTTTACTAAAAAGTATTGGACTCTCGCCTTTCTTTCGAACGAGAAAAATACGATATGAATCATTTGGATGTTCAAGTAAGACTTCTGTTTGAAGAGATTGTACAACTCCCATTGTAAATGACTGAAAGCTATCTAACATATCCAAATAGCACTTAGCATGATAAATGATATCAGTATACTGGAAAGTAGATGCTTTTTTATTGATTTGTACATCTGTATTTACAATAGGACCTTTAGCCTTAGCAGGCTTGGTCAGATTGATTACAAGAGGGGGAGGGGAAGAACGTGGAGGAGGATTAGACTTGTTACGACGGAGGTCGATAACAAGCGGCTCAGAGGAGGTGAGCTCCATTTTTTCCTTGTTATGAGATAAATCAATAACAAGTAGCTCAGAAGAGGTGAGCTGCCTTTTTTTTCTTGTTACGACGTAAGTCGATAACAAGTGACTCAGAAGAGGTGAGCTCCTTTTGATCTTGACCACCATCAGTTGGTTGCTTCTGGACTGGCAAGTGGATAGCCAGTGGTTTGGAGGATTGAGGACGAGAAACACGCCCTTTGACAGGTATAATGAGAGTGTCATTGGACACTGCTTCTTGTTCTTCTTCAGTGTCCAGAGACAGTACTACTTTCATAAACTCATCCTTGTACATACGAGCATCGTTGCAGTATGCTTCGACACCTTTGAAAGGATAGAGATCAGCAACCTCCTTTTGAACCTCTCCATTGTCATCGACATATTTGAAACATTGATGGAGAGTTGAAGGAACAATGTTATGCTCATGCAGGAATGGTCTCTCCAACAGAGCATTGTAAGAACAACCATGGTTGTCAATGATGTAGAAGGTCACCTTTGTGCGGAGATTGCCTATTTGGAGTTTTAGGCGAATCTTGCCCAGAGGTTCACTCCTTCCTTGATTGAACCCAAGGATGGTGGTAATTGTACTGGAAAGACTATGCACTGGGATCTTCAGTGCATCTAATATTATCTTCGGCATGATGCTGAGAGTCGACCCAGGATCTATCAGAATACGATCGACTTTCATCGAGTCGACATATCCTGTATAGTATAGAGGACGGTCATGCCTATTGTCTTCCATCAGCATGTCATCCTGTGTGAAGGTAATGTTTGGATTTAATTCCAACACACTATGACAATGGAGGCAAAAGACAGGCTCTACTTTCGGCTTCTTCAGAAGGGCTAGACAGGTTTCAGCTTGCATGAGAGCCTCACTCAGAGTTTCCCGAGTCTCTTTGGAGAGGCGCAAGAGCTCGAAGATTAACAGCCGGGCCGGTGTATTGGCTAGTTGAGCCAAGATATCAAAGTTGTAAGGCTTCTCAAGTCATAAGGGAGATGACTTCTTCAAAGGTTTGTCGAAGCGGACTTGTTGTTTGCCTTTGTCGGCTGCTGTCGGCTTGGGAGGAGTGGGTTCTACAACCGGTGAGGAGACAGAAGGGATGTCCTCAGTGGAAGCAGGTTGCACTGGAGCGGGCTCAGAAGAAGAAGCAGGATTCTCCTGAACTTCGGGATAATCCTTTAGATAGGCTTTCCCTGATCTGGTGCCCAACCGGATTTTCTCTTCAACTATGGGGTCAAAAGACACCATATTGTAGATCTTTGTTTTACCCTTGGAGCATTCTTTCTTTTTGGAGGAAGAGGGAACTTCGAACTCCGAAGCAAGATCCGGATGAATCCACATAATCTCACCATTGTCAAGAGACAAGGGGACGAGACCTTCACTTCGTGGAGGAGGGAGATTCTCGATCTCAAGAGTAGCTTTAGGGATAGGGATAACACCATGCTGTACCATCTGTGGAGGAAAGTCACCGAACTAAACTGAGACCATGTTCGCGGTAACCGTCTTCTCGTCTTGCTGCAGAGTGATAACACCAGCGTTGACTAGCTCCTGAATTTTGCCTTTAAGCACATAACATGCTCGAGTGGGATGCCCAATGAACCTGTGATATACACAGTACTTAGGATGATCAGTCTTACCGACTTCATCAGGCTTCTTCGGGTTTGGGAGTTAGAGTTTATTGCTTTTAATCAAGCAATCAAAGATGCTCACGGTATCATTCTCGTCAAAAGAGTATTCTACTTTCGGACGAGGTTCCCTTGGTGGAGGTGCTGAAGTAGTACAAGCAGACGTAGGTGAAGCTACGTTGACCGCCAGAGATTCTTTGTTCTTCAGGTTGATATTCAAAGTCTCTTTTCCCTTGCAGTTATTCTGACGATTACCACCACTCGATGTCTGGTGTTCATCCCGGTCGGGATTAGACATGTGTACCCCTAGCTGCTTGAATTTGTCAACACTAACTTCAGCTGCTTTAGCATTGACAATGAAGGATGGCCAGTCTTGGAACTGAGTTGACCCCGTCCACATGCTGATAATAGGCAAAAGATTTGCCTTGCAGGTGTCTATAGTGACTGCGGCCGGAGTCCCAAGAGGCATCTTTAAAGCTTCTCGGCAGAACCTTTCAATGAAACTCTCAGCGATTTCATTATGCCTTTGTTTAATTTTATTGAGGGCTGACATAGTCATGTCGTTGATCCCCTCATAGAATCGTTCCAAGATGATTTGTTTGAGACCTGAGAAAGAAGTGATACAGCCATTGGGCAAGCTTCTGTACCAATCGTATGTGATACCGGCTAAACAGCCGACGAATATCCTGGTAAGAAGAGCTTTATTTGGCTGAAGTTGGACAGTCATTACCTCAAAGTGGTTAATGAACTGGCTGGGTGAAGTGCTGCCATCAAACAGCGAGATTGTTAGGATTTTGTACTTTAGAGGAAATGGGACTTCCTTTCATTCAACTAGGTAGGGTTGTTTGATCCCCAACCTCTGTAAGTTGTCTTTCTCTTTGAAGGCCTCGAATTGAGTGTGCAGTAGTTTGACAGCTTCATTGGCATCCTCCACTGATATAGAAGGCGCAGGCTGAACAAGAGTGTTAGGGGGAGGAACAACGTGGTAAGCACTACCCCCAGCACCTGACTGACTGGGTGTAGGTTGAATCTGTACAAGAGGTATTTGAGGAGATGCTACCCCCAGCCCTGCATTGACATGCACTGATGATGCTATGATCTCAGGATTTGCAGTAGGTACAGTCGGTGGTACTGTATGTTGGGCCACTATGATAGAATGCATACTTGCAACCATTTCGGCCATGGTCTTCAACTTGTCTTCTAGCGCAGCTATTCGTTGTTCTTGACTAGCTGAACTGGGAGCATCTGGGTCTTCAGTGACAACATAAGCTGTCACTTCTCTAGGTACAGTAGAAGACACTGTCTGTTCAAAACTTTTGCTGTATGCATCATAGTCAGAGAAAGAATCATCTCCTGAGTGAGAAAGAGGGAGATGACCGGAAGGATCTTGGAGAAGATTTCTTTGACCGATTGTATCTCGGCTTCGGGATCTGGTATGTCGAAATACTCCTTCAGAAGATTCTTGGAGTAAATCTAAATACCGCTGGCTGGGCTTGCGAGGCTTGTCGTGCTTGGATCACTTCCTACCCCCAGTGTCTCGAGAAGTCATGTTGACAGAAGCGTACAACACTTCGTCTTTATCTTCTGACATTGGTTCAGAGTTTGTAAAGTTCAGACGATCGAAGACAGATCGTTTTGTTGTCTGACAACAACACTTGATGACAACCTTGTGATTACAATGGTGTCCAAGTGGTTGTACTGGAGGTGTTGAGATGTTGTCCCATTTTTGTTTAAGGTGTTCTCGGAGATCAGGAACGATGACGGGACGAGAAAAAGTCTGAGGGATATGTTCTTTGACAACATTCAGAACATGGTTCCGGTTCTTCAAATATTTTGTCCCTTGAGTGTACATGGAAGTACTCATTTCATTAGCATAGGTGTCAGGATTTTTGATCCTGGAAGTTTGCCTCTGATGCTAATTGGTCTTCGGCATTGGTTGTTTGCGTTTCGCCGAAGTTGGTCTATTGAGATAAGTTCTTAGATCAGCAAACTCACCCCCAGGGGTTTCTGTCTAAGACACCAGCAATTTTCCTTGTTTGGAGTGGGATATCCTGAGAGTTGGGAGATCTTGGAATTCTACTACCGGAGTAGGCAGAATACCTATTTGATCAGTACACTTCCCTTTGGCAAGGAGGGAAGAAGAACCCTTGTTTAAAAGAATTCTTGTACTGACTGGTGCTGAGGCACGTTCAGATTGATCTTCTACGATAAAAACTGAGGAAGACTGAGAAAAGACCAAAGGGCCTTTTCCTTTTTTTGTGAAGAAGGGTTAGCTAAAAAGCGTTTCCCTCTGTTGTCTTCCAAGTCGTGGGACGAGGAAGTTTGAGAAAAGACCAACGGGCCTTTTCCTTTGTTCTGTAAAAAAGGAGGAATAGTCAACAGACTACCACCAGTAGATTGCGCTGGAGCAACAGTGTGCTTGGGAAGAGGAGTAGAGTTTTTCCCTTTACTGTGAGCAGAAGAAAGATTAGCCAAAGGGCTGTCACTCTTAGACTGTGCTGGCGCAGTTTGTGCAGGGGTTGAAGTGGTTGTTGGCGCATTGGCGGGTTGCACATGAGGAGCTTTGACAGACGGTCTTCTAGCCACAGTCACAGCAGCTTGCGTAGGAGGAGTCTTGATGCCAGAGTGTTTGAGTTGTACTCTGGTTGCTGGAGTGGTGGATTGCGGAGGAAGAGTTGCAGCCAACTGCGCCAGGGGAAGAGGAGTCTTACACTTTGACAGAGCAGCATAGGAAGTGGTTTGTGCACTGGCAAGAGGAGCAGCATACTGCGCAAGGGCAGTAGCAGCAGACTGCGCAGCAGCCTTGGAAGCAGAGATAGTAGACTGCGCAGTAGGCTGAGCAGCAGAGACAGTAGACTGCGCAACAGTCTTGGGGAACCACACTGGGTGAACTTTGCTTGTGGCAGAAGTTATTGTAGTGCGAGGGGTGGTCCTGGAGTTGATCATCGCCTCGTAGGCCGTCTGGTTGACCTTTACAACCAGCGTCTTCTGCGTCTTTCCGATAGACGCAATGTCACATTGAGTTGTCACTTCCTCGTCGGAGGAGAAAGTCATCCCCAGTAGAGTCGCCATTTTGTTTGCGAAAAAACAAAAGTTGATCTTTATTTCACAAACTTTGTAAGAAGATTACAAGAATTCTGGGAAAGTACAACTGTAGGAATCGGATCTGAAGACGATCGCTTTATCCCTTGGATGATGTGAACTTTGAAGACGGTAGCCTCTGAAGAATGCAGCAGCACTTTGGCAAGAACTCCTGATCTATGGTGATGACTTGAATTATCTCTGATATGATCTGTGTGTGTTAATGAAGACTTGAAACTCTATTTATAGAGTTCTGGAAATAACTAATTTTTAGTTATTCTGAATTACGCAGGATGGATTGTGCAGACATTGGACTGCGCAAGCAGCGAACTGCCCAGGCAGTTACTCGATCGTGGACCACCTGTATGTGACGCGTGGCATTGTTTGATTGAAATGCGCTTGGTCGGGTACAGACGGTTGTCATATGGTGAGTAATTGATGGCATGTAGGCCACGTATAAATTGTCAGTTGTCTTGATGGAGTGCGCCACATGAACAACGCTGGCTTCAGATTATGCTAGATTAAATTGTGTTGTAGAGAGTCTGGCAGATTGTGCTTCGATTGAGCTGGTAGCTTGCGCTGCATGTACAGCTATCTTCGAGCGCTGTGCTGCACGAGAAACGAACAGTTTCCTCGTTCTTCGGGCTGTCAGCTGTCAGAAGATCTGATTCTCTGTCAGATAATGATGACGAGGCCACGTCAGCTTGCGCACTTGGATGAGTGCGCAGTTCAGCCTGCGCAATTGAGGTGTTGTGCAATCTGTTTCCTGCGCAATTCATTTGAAGGATGCACAATTTGATTTTCATGACTTCTTTGATGGGTGCAACTTGATTTTTAGGACCTACAGAGCCTGTTGCTGGATTTATTGTCGGGCTTGCTGTAACCCCATCTTTCCAATTTTTGAGGAATTTAAAGTTTTCTATATTAATATTTTTATTTAACAATTTTGAATAATAATGATTGTTTTGGAGGGAGATTTAAATTGATGGCGAAGGTGTAATTTTATAATTTAGTTAGAGTCGTCCCCATCCCTTTAACAACTCTCTAACAGATTTTTGTTTGTTTTTCGTAAATACTAAAAAGGAGAGGGGGCTTCCTGCATATTTGCCAAGTTGCGGGAGGAGTTTTTTTTAATTGGCAAGTCTACTTAAGGACTTGGAGAGAGAAACTCTCAGCCAATTCTCTTCTTCTCAACCCTTCCATTCTTTTCCCGAGAATTGATTTCCTCCCCAATCTCGAGCCCACCGGAACCCTAACCCTAATGATGGAGCGATTCGCCATGGCGGGGGCGACAACGACACCAAGGATCTTCATCTTTGTCGACTGAACGGCGCATCACCCTTCGACTGAGCGGCGACTGATCTTCGTCTCCAGAGAGCTTCACCTCCAAAGCAGCGGTGGCGACGGCACTAGTTTCTCCTCCGCTCGACTACGGCGAGTGATCCCTTACTTCCTTCTTTCCTTCTCGATAAATCGAAGGTGAGGAATCGTTCAATTTTGTTCACATCTGGAAATTTTGGACGTTTGAAAATTATTGTTCGATTTTTCTTTTGTTTGAGGTTGATCCATTTTTACTCGAAGGGATGTCGATGAACTCCGTTGATCCTTGTCATTATTTCTGATCTATCAATCTTGGTGAGTATCGATGTGATTATGTTTAGTTGATAAATTGGTAAGATTGAAACTCTCCAGTTGCTCTAATTTTTGTTCGCTTTTTGGATCTATCCGACAATTGGTATAACAGAGCTTGGATCTATTGTATCCTGGAGGCGTGTCCGTTTCTTTGAAGATTGTGTCACACTACAGTTGAATTCCTCCAGGTATTATTCTTCTCAATCTTATTGTTCAGATTACATTTCGATGCTTGGTTGTAATTTCAGTTACGTATGTTCCTTTCATGCATCGTGTTCAGTTGGTCGTGCATTCGAGTCCATTCCTGGATGATGTTCGGATCGTATACAAGGATTTGTATCTAATCGTGTTGTGTCCGAGTGTAATACTTTGAACCCGGCGTTATGTCTGTTAGACGTTCGGTTGCTCGTATCCGTGTCTGGGGTGATAGATTCCTATCGATCAGTGCTTGTGTCCAAGTTTCTGTCAGGTTGGTGTCCTGTAGCGCGGTTCGTGTCCTGCTGTGATCTATTTCACTTGGACATGTGTGTTTTCAAATAGCAAAGCTGATTCAGAAGTTACAAGCTGGAAGCAGTAGCCTATTTTTCCCTTTGATTTTATTCGGGTTGTGTTATTATTCCATCGATTTGTATATTTTTCTTTGTATAAGATTTTTGATTTGATTGTAATTATATTGTTTTATTGTGTAAACTCCATACTGCACTTGAAGGATACATGACCGTTATTTTTTAATAAGTTAGGGAAGGGCTCGGGATCTTTCATTATGTGTGATTTGAATTACTGTGATCACTCTGAGCATGCATCTTCTCTTATGATCACTTGTTAAAACAAGCCATAAGTGTATGGTAGAAGAGCTTAGTTTCCAGAGAAGATTTTGATTGTGTTTTAGTCTGCTGCCAACGTAAGTTTGGACCTATGTTGATAAATCTATTATCATTCTGATTTAACAAGTTTTGGGAAGTTAAAGTCCTGTAGATAGCATATTGTTTTGATGTATCACTTCAATACTCAGCAGTCATAAAATGGACTTTATGATTTCATAGAAGAGTATCTTATGTAATAAACTTGTAGTGAGAATTCTTAGTATTAGTAGGTTACTGGACATATTGCAATTTTTAACTAATCCATTTGAGGGGTGGACTCTAATGGACTACTATAGTCAAGTCTGTAGGTAGCAGTAAGCTACTCCACATCCCTCTTTGACTGGAAAATGTTATTCATAATAATAATTAGGAGTGTGGTCAATTGCAATTAGGCATATAGATCCTGATGTACTTAGCTGATATAGTAAACTAGCTCATAAGGAATGGTATTAATATACTGTAATTAACCAACTTGTAAATCATTTTAAAACATGAGGACATCTAGCTCCATTCATTACCCATACTTTCCCGGAGCAAGGCAAGTACATTTCTATGGTTTTTGTGCATTTACATATCTTGTACTTTTTTGTGACTCGTTATGACACGATATCTTGTACCCT
>JANAVB010032739.1:0-63085 GCA_029216955.1 Iris pallida
GTGGAAACGAATATAGAAATGTAATTTCAAATCGATGTAAGGTTTAAAATGTTCGTAGATGGTAAAAACGAGTATAAATGTGTGGTTCTTGTTGAAATATGGTACCAAACGAGCATACAAAGATGCAAATGAGTATTAGAAGGATAACTATAACAGAAATATGATATAAAATAGGCTAGAATGGTGAAAACGAGTATATGTGGGTGATTATAATATAATGCTTTTGGTAGGCTAAGAATGGAGAAAACGAGTATAGATGGGTGGTACTATTCGAAATATGGTGTAGATTGGGGTAGATTGGTAAAATCGAATGTAGATGGGTGATTCTAACCGAAGCAGGTTAAAAGTGGCCTAAATTTGTGGAAACGAATATAGAAATGTAATTTCAATCGAAAGTAAGGTTTAAAATGCTCGTAGAATTGTAAAAACGACTAAATGTGTGGTTCTGTTGAAATATGGTACCGAACAAGCATACAAAGATGCAAACGAGTATTAGATGGGTAACTATAACTGAAATATGATATAAAATAGGCCTAGAATGGGAAAACGAGTATTTGTGGGTGATTATAAGCGAAAATGCTGTTGGTAGGCTAAGAATGGTGAAAACGGGTATAGATAGGTGGTTCTAATCGAAATATGGTGTGAAGTGGGGTAGATTGGTGAAAAAGAGTTTAGATGCGTGATCATAACCGAAATATGGTAAAAAAATTGCGTAGATTTGTGGAGATGAGTATAGAAATAATTTGTAACCGAAAATGGTATCAAATTCTCGGTAGAACAGTGAAAACGGTAAATGAGTCATTCTAATTGAAATATGGTATAAAATGCATATACAATGATGAAGAAGGATAATTAGATGGGTGATTATAATTGAATTATGATATAGTGCGTGGAATGGTGAATACGAGTATGATGGGTGATTCTAAGCAAACTATGGTAAAAATGGATGTAGAATGGTGAAAACGAGTATAGATGGGTGGTTCTAATCAAAATATGATGTAAATTAGGCGTAGATTGGTGAAACCGAGTGTACATGCGTGATTCTAACCGAAATATGGTAAACAAAGTGACAGATTAGCGAAAACGAGTATATAATATAATTTGTAACCAAAATAAGGTAGAAAATGCTCATTAATAGTCAGAACGAGCATCAATAAGGGATTCTAACTGAAATATGGGATAAAATGCGCGTAGAATGATAAAATGTGTATTCAGTGGGTAATTGTAATTGAATTATGGCATAAAATAGGCAAGGAATGGTGAAACGAGTTTTTGTGGGTGACTCAAACGATCTATAGTGAAATTGACGTAGAATGGTGAAAACGAGTATAGATATGTTATTCTATTCAAAATATGGTGTAGAACGAGAGTAGACTTGTGAAACCGAGTAGAGATAATTCTAACCGAAATATGGTCAAAAAGAGTGGCGTAGATTTGTGGAAACGAGTACAGAAATGTAATTTAGAAATAAATGTGTAATTCTAGTTAAAATTTGGTATAATACGAGAGTAGAATGACAAAATGAGTATTAACGGGTAATTTGCATTGAATTATGGTACAAGTAGGCGTGGAATGGTGAAAACGAGTTTGGTGGGTGATTGTAACTGATATATTGTAAAAATGGACGTAGAATGGTGAAAACGAGTATAGAGGTGGTTCTATTCGAATATGGTATAGAGTGGGGTAGAATGGTAAAATCGAGTGTAAATGCGTGAATCTAACCGAAACGTGGTTAAAAAGTGGCATAGATTTGTGAAACGAGTATAGAAATATAATTTCAAACGAGTAAGGTTTAAAATGCTCTTAGAGGTAAAAAACAGTATAAATTGTGTTCTTGTTGAAATATGGTACCGACAAAGCATACAAAGATGCAAACGAGTATTAGATGGGTATCTATAACTGAAATATAATATAAATAGGCCTAGAATGGTAAAAAAACGAGTATTTCTGGTTATTATAACCGAATATGCTTTTGGTAGGCTAAGAATGGTGAAAACGAGTATAGATAGGTGGTTCTAATCGAAATATGGTGTGAAGTGGGGTTAGACTGGTGAAAAAGAGTGTAGATGCGTAATTATAACCGAAATATGGTAAAAAAAGACGCGTAGATTTGCGGAAACGAGTATAGAAATATAATTTGTAACCGAAAAAGGTATCAAATTCTCGTAGAAACGGTGAAAACGAGTATAAATAAGTCATTCTAATTGAAATATGGTATAAAATGTGCGTACAATGATGAAGAAGGGTATTAGATGGGTGATTATAATTGAATTATGATATAGTGCGTGGAATGGTGAATACGAGTATTGATGGTTGATTCTAAGCAAAGTATGGTGAAATGTATGTAGAATGGTAAAAACTAGTATATATGGGTGTTCTAATCAAAATATGGTGTAAATTAGGAGTAGATGGGTGAAACCGAGTGTACATGCATGATTCTAACCGAATTATGGTAAAAAAAAGTGGCATAGATTAGCGAAAACGAGTATATAATATAATTTGTAAGCAAAATAAGGTATAAATGCTCGTATATTGGTGAAAACGAGCATCAATAAGGGATTCTAACTGAAATATGGGATAAAATGCGCGTAGATTGATAAAAATGTGTATTCGGTGGGTAATTATAATTGAATTATGGCATAAAATAGTCGTGGAATGGTGAAAAGAGTTTTTGTGGGTGATTCTAAATGACCAATAGTGAAAATGGACATAGAATGGTGAAAACGAGTATAGATAGGTTGTTCTATTCAAAATATGGTGTAGAACGGGCGTAGACTAGTGAAACCGAGTGTAGATGCGTAACTCTAACCGAAATGTGGTAAAAAAAGTTGCACAGATTTGTGAAAACAAGTATAGAAATGTAATCTAGAAACAAATGTGTGATTCTAGTTGAAATTTGGTATAAAATGCAAATTCAACGATAAAATTTGTATTCACGGGCAATTTGTATTGAATTATGGGACAAAGTAGGCGTGGAATGGTGAAAACGAGTTTGGTGGATGATTGTAACTGATATATAGTAAAAATGGACGTGGAATGGTGAAAACGAGTATATATGGGTGGTTCTATTCGAAATATGGCGTAGAATTGGTAAAATCGAGTGTAGATGCGTGATTCTAACTGAAACATGGTTAAAAAGTGGCGTAGATTTGTGGAAACGAGTATAGAACATAATTTCAAATCGAAGTAAGGTTTAAAATGCTCGTAGAATGGTGAAAACGAGTATAAATGTGTGGTTCTTGTTGTACCGAATAGGGAAAATGGACGTTGAATGAAGAAAACGAGTATATATAGGTTGTTCTATTCAAAATATGGTGGAGAACGAGCGTAGACTAGTGAACCAAGTATAGATGCGTGATTCTAACCGAAATGTGGTAAAAAAAAGTTGCATAGATATGTGAAAACGAGTATAGAAATGTAATTTAGAATTAAATGTCTGATTATAGTTGAAATTTTGGTATAAAGTGTGAGTACAATGATGAAAATGAGTATTAACGGCCAATTTTCTTCCAATTATGTTACAAAGTAGGCGTGGAATGGTGAAAATGAGTTTGGTGGATGATTGTAACTGATATATTGTAAAAATGGATGTACAATGGTCAAAACGAGTATAGATGGGTGGTTCTATTCGAAATATGGTGTAGAATTAGGGTAGATTGGTAAAATCGAATGTAGATGTGTGATTCTAACCGAAGCATGGTTTAAAAAGTGGCCTAAATTTGTGGAAACGAATATAGAAATTTAATTTCAAATCGAAGTAAGGTTTAAAATGCTCGTAGAATGGTAAAAACGACTATAAATGTGTGGGTTCTTGTTGAAATATGGTACCGAACAAGCATAGAAAGATACAAACGAGTATTAGATGGGTAACTATAACTGAAATATGATGTAAAATAGGCCTAGAATGGTGAAAAAGAGTATTTGTGGGTGATTATAATTGAAATATGCTTTTGGTAGGCTCAGAATGGTGAAAACAAGTGTAGATAGGTGGTTCTAATCGAAATATGGTATGAAGTGGGGGTAGGCTGGTGAAAAAGAGTGTAGATGCGTGATTATAACCGAAATATGGTTTAAAAAAATTGCATAGATTTGTGAAAACGAGTATAGAAATATAATTTGTAACTGAAAAAGGTATCAAATTCTCGTAGAACGGTGAAAACGAGTATAAATGAGTTATTCTAATTGAAATATGGTATAAAATGCACGTACAATGATGAAGAAGGGTATTAGATGGGTGATTATAAGTGAATTATGGTATAGTGCGTGGAATGGTGAATTCTAAGTAAACTATGCTGAAAATGGATATAGATTGGTGAAACGAGTATAGATGGGTGGTTCTAATCAAAATATGGTGTAAATTAGGCGTAGATTGGTGAAACCGAGTGTACATGCGTGATTCAAACCGAAATATGGTAAAAAAAAGTGGCATAGATTAGCGAAAACGAGTATATAAATATAATTTGTAACCAAAATAAGGTATAAAATGCTCGTATAATGGTGAAAACGAGCATCAATAAGGGATTCTGACTGAAATATGGGATAAAATCCATGTAGAATGATAAAAATGTGTGTTCAGTGGGTAATTATAATGAGTAATGCTACAGTTATAACCAAATGCTTACAACCCTTTTACAACCTTCACCCATTACTGACATATGGGCCATGGCCCACATGTCAGCAAATGGGTGAGTGGTTGTAAGAGGGTTGTAAGCATTTGGTAGAAGACTTAGCATTATTGAATTATATAGAATTATGGCATAAAATAGGCGTGGAATGGTCAAACGAGTTTTTGGGGGTGATTCTAAAGGACCTATAATGAAAATGGACATAGAATGATGAAAACGAGTATAGATAGGTTGTTCTATTCAAAAGATGGTGTAGAACGGGCGTAGACTAGTGAAACTGAGTGTAGATGCGTGATTCTAACCGAAATATGGTAAAAAAAAGTGGCGCAGATTTGTGGAAACGAGTATAGAAATGTAATCTCGAAATAAATATGTGATTCTAGTTGAAATTTGGTATAAAATGTGAGTACAATAAAGAAAATGAGTATTAACGGGCAATTTGCATTGAATTATGGGACAAAGTAGGCTTGGAATGGTGAAAATGAGTTTGGTGGGTGATTATTACTGATATATTGTAAAAATAGACGTAGAATGGTGAAAACGAGTATAGATGGGTGGTTCTATTCGAAATATGGTGTAGAATTTGGGTCGATTGTTAAAATCTAGTGTAGATACGTGATTCTAACTGAAACGTGGTTAAAAAGTGGCGTAGATTTATGGAAACGAGTATAGAAATGTAATTTCAAATCGAAGTAAGGTTTAAAATGCTCGTAGAATGTTAAAAACGAGTATAAATGTGTGGTTCTTGTTAAAATATGGTACCGAACGAGCATACAAAGATGCAAACGAGTATTAGATGGATAACTATAACTGAAATATTATATAAAATAGGACTAGAATGGTGAAACGAGTATTTGTGGGTGATTATAAATGAAATATGCTTTTGGTAGGCTAAGAATGGTGAAAACGAGCATAGATTGGTGGTTCTAATCGAATTATGTTGTGAAGTGGGGGTAGACTGGTGAAAAAGAGTATAGAAATGTAATTTCAAATCGAAGTAAGGTTTAAATGGCTCGTAGAATGGTAAAAACGAATATAAATGTGTGGTTCTTGTTAAAATATGGTACCGAACGAGCATAGAAATATGCAAACGTGTATTAGATGGCAACTATAACTGAAATATGATATAAAATAGGACTAGAATGGTGAAAACGAGTATTTATGGGTGATTATAACCGAAATATGCTTTTGGTAGGCTAAGAATGGTGAAAACGGGTATAGATAGGTGGTTCTAATCGAAATATGGTGTGAAGTGGGGGTAGACTGGTGAAAAAGAGTGTAGATGTGTGATTATACCCGATATATGGTAAAAAAATTGCATAGATTTGTGGAAACGAGTATACAAATATAAATTGTAACCGAAAAGGGTATCAAATTCTCGTACAACGGTGAAAACAAGTATAAATGAGTCATTCTAATTGAAATATGGTATAAAATGCGCGTACAATGATGAAGAAGGGTATTAGATGGGTGATTATAATTGAATTATGGTATAGTGCGTGGAATGGTGAATACGAGTACTGATGGGTGATTCTAAGCAAACTATGGTGAAAATAGATGTAGAATGGTGAAAACGAGTATAGATAAGTGGTTCTAATCAAAATATGGTAGAAATTAGGCGTAGATTGGTGAAACCAAGTGTACACGCGTGATTCTAACCGAAATATGGTAAAACAAAATGGCATAGATTAGCGAAAATGAGTATAGAAATATAAGTTGTAACCAAAATAAGGTATAAAATGATCGTATAATGGTGAAAACGAGCATCAATAAGGGATTCTAACTGAAATATGGGATAAAATGCGCGTAGATTGATAAAAATGTGTATTCGGTGGGTAATTATAATTGAATTATGGCATAAAATAGTTGTGGAATGGTGAAACGAGTTTTTGTGGGTGATTCTAAACGACCTATAGTAAAAATGGACGTTGAATGGTGAAAACAAGTATAGATAGGTTGTTCTATTCAAAATATGGTATACAAAAGGCGTAGACTAGTGAAACCGTGTGTAGATGCATGATTCTAACCGAAATGTGGTAAAAAAAAGTTGCTCAGATTTGTGAAAACGAGTATAGAAATGTAATCTAGAAACAAATGAGTGATTCTAGTTGAAATTTGGTATAAAATGCGAATACAACAATCAAAATGAGTATTAACGGGTAATTTGTATTGAATTATGGGACAAAGTTGTCGTGGAATGGTGAAAACAAGTTTGGTGGGTGATTGTAACTGATATATTGTAAAAATGGACGTGGAATGGTGAAAACGAGTATAGATGGGTGGTTCTATTCGAAATATGGCGTAGAATTGGTAAAATCGAGTGTAGATACATGATTCTAACCGAAACATGGTTAAAAATGGCGTAGATATGTGGAAAACGAGTATAGAAATATAATTTCAAATCGAAGTAAGGTTTAAAATGTTCGTAGAATGGTGAAAACGAGTATAAATGTGTGGTTCTTGTTGAAATATGGTACCGAATAGTGAAAATGGATGTTGAATGGTGAAAACGAGTATAGATAGGTTGTTCTATTCAAAATATGGTGGAGAACGAGCGTAGACTAGTGAAACCAAGTGTAGATGCGTGATTCTAACCGAAATGTGGTAAAAAAAAGATGTGTAGATTTGTAACCGAAAAAGGTATCAAATTCTCGTAGAACGGTGAAAACGAGTGTAAATGAGTCATTGTAATTGAAATATGGTATAAAATGTGCGTACAATGATGAAGAAGAGTATTAGATGGATGATTATAATTGAATTATGGTATAGTGCGTGGAATGGTGAATACGAGTATTGATGGGTGATTCTAAGCAAACTATGGTGAAAATGGATGAAGAATGGTGGAAACGAGTATAGATAAGTGGTTCTTACCAAAATATGGTGTAAATTAGACGTAGATTAGTGAAACCGAGTGTACATGCGTGATTCTAACCGAAATATGGTAAAAAAAGTGGCATAGATTACCGAAAATGTGTATAGAAATATAATTTGTAACCAAAATAAGGTATAAAATGCTCGTATAATGGTGAAAACGAGCATGAATAAGGAATTCTAACTGAAATATGGGATAAAATGCACGTAGTATGATAAAAATATGTATTCGATGGGTAATTATAATTGAATTATGGCATAAAATAGGCGTGGAATGGTGAAACGAGTTTTTGTGGGTGATTCTACGCGACCTATAGTGAAAATGGACGTAGAATGGTGAAAACGAGTATATATATAGGTTGTTCTATTCAAAATATGGTGTAGAACGGGAGTAGACTAGTGAAACCGAGTGTGGATGCGTGATTCTAAACGAAATGTGGTAAAAAAAGTGGCGTAGATTTGTGAAAATGAGTATAGAAAAGTAATTTAGAAATAAATGTGTGATTATAGTTGAAATTTGGTATAAAATGCGAGTACAATGATGAAAATGAGTATTAACGGACAATTTGCATTGAATTATGGGACAAAGTAGGCGTGGAATGGTGAAAACGAGTTTGGTGGGTGATTGTAACTGATATATTGTAAAAATGGACGTAGATTGGTGAAAACGAGTATAGATGGGTGGTTATACACTATAACAAAAATACCTTTTAATGACGGCTAAAAAGCGTCATTAATTACAAACCATGATGCCTTTTTTTTCCAATTCAAGCGTTATGAAAACGGGTGTTATAAATATTTTTAAAAGTGTTATAAATAATTCTTCCAAAACCGTCATTAATAGGTTAAATTTCTGCTACAGTTTATTTTCAAAGCGTTATGAATAGATGATCTGTATATGGTCATTGTATCACATTTATAACGCTCTATACTGCATGTTATATATTACATTCCAAACACTGCTCAATTCAATTCGAAAACAACCACTTTGAACCATATTCATAACAAAACATTGAAATGTAATATAAAGTACCATTCTCTATTTTATTGTCTCAAAATAGGGTATATCAAAATCTCATATATAGAGTACTTTAGATAGCTACATTTCATTGTCTCAACATAGAGTACTTTAGCTACCATTCTACATTTCTCCATCTCCATTTCATTGGTGACTTGAATGTATACAATAGTAACTGTTGACAACAACCTGAATGATAGCAGGATCAGTGTGTAGAAAAGTGGTCTGAGCAGGCGGTGAAGCTTTAACCTGTAAATCCTGCAATTTGCAAGAGAGTTTATAAATATATCAAGTTCAGAAGTATAAAAAGACAACTCCAAAGCTACAGTGGAGTCCTTGAACATAAAATAATGATAAATAAATAATAATGCTGAGTCCAAATTACTGAACGAGCAGGCTGATTTGGTTTGGCAATTTTTGTGTAGCATCCCTGCGAACATGATGGTGACATTCCTGCCTTGGCTCTCATCCTGTATTTCACCAGACGAACATCAAGATATGATAAAATGTTATGCAAGATTGTTCCAGAAGAGGAATTTCTTCAATGAGTAAAATTCCTTTCCTGCCTTTTTTTTTTGGTCAGTTATATTCTCATGCACCTTGTGAATTCTTTTGACTGCTAGATTTTTTGTTTTACTACTTAAAGGATCAAATTCTTATTCTCCAAATTCGTGGAGCTTTGTGTAGGCCCCATACCTGCCTACAAGTGGCCAGGTTGTATTTCGCAACTAAGGGGGTCAATCCCCTACTGTTAAAGGGCACTGTCCACATATCCTAGGACCATGCCCAGGCCTCTGCCACTCCTGCATAAGGAAGAGTGCCCCTTTTCTACAGCCACCTGACCTAGGTGGACCAGGTATGCACAGGCCAAGTGCAGAGACAATGGCCTGTCTTCCTCATCGATTTTATATCCTAAGGAACTGATACAATGTATTAAAAGGCTGATATATTAAATCAAGGTACTCTCTCCTCTACACTTGTTAGCACTAAACACCCACATATAGCTCATATAGGACGCCACATATGAGCCACACACCTACAAGCACAAGCCATACTCTTCTCTCTTCATAAGACACTCATACATACATCTGACATATATGTATAGACACATTAAAACTCATTGATCATATGCCTATGGCCAGACAAGGCCACTCCAAGTCCTTACTGGTATACCACTTTACATCTCACTTAACCCTCACATGTTCAGTCCTTACTGACTAATAAATCAAGTGAAATAGGGTTTAAGTTTCCCACCCGACCTGGACACTCTACTGAAGTTTCTGTCAAGTGACAGTCCTTAATAGGACTCCACTGCCTACTCTTCACTAATCCACTTCACTGAACACTAGAACTGAATGTTCGTCAACCGAACGATGTCGAAATTGACTATGATTCAGTTTTGTAAAATATTGACTATGTTAGAGTATGTCGTTAAGATTCCACATCGATACTCCAATCCAAAACTGGAGTTGTTTGATGTTCCTCTATTTAACCACCACCCAACACACACACTTTACATCATGTTCCACTTACTTGCAACCGAACAACAAAAGTGGAACAAAATAGGCATTTTTTCGCTTTTAGTTTGCATTTTTGCAACCAAACACACCCTAAGACAGAAAGGTTAAATAAACTGGAGCAGTTTAGACCTCATACTCACATCCTGATCCATCTCTGTATATCTGCATCATCAAGGGTTCTCTCCATGTCATTCATTAAAGCATGCTTCTGATGGTTATAGTAATCCCAAATGAAAACCTGCAAAAGAGAGAGAGAGAGAGAGAGGGAGGGGAATTTAATAGAGGAATGCTTCAAAAGAAAATTAAAGAACAAAAACAAAGTCTTACTTGATCCAAGATCAAATCAAAAACTTCACAAGCCTTCCTATGAAGTTCTCCAACTGTTTCCTGCACAATTGGTAGTTGGACATCTTAGATACAACTAAAAGTATATCCTTATCATAACTACTGCTACTGTAGGTAATAATTTTATTTCCAAAGGGGCAAACATGTATGCATTCAGCTCAAGACCCACAATAAGTTTTTTTTTTAAAATAGACCCTCAATGACAACTATTAGCTTAACTTCAGTGTCCAACATTGATATGTATGATGATACTGAAGTACATTAAAAGCATTAGTGGAAAGAAACAAATGAAGGATAGCAGATGAATGACAATGCAAAGTAAAATATTAAAATATACCTTCTTGCTTATTCTAACAATTGCTCGATCTTCCTTGGGTGTCAGCAGTAGCCGAAGGCGTAGAGGATAAACTTCAATGGCTAAGTCAGTTTGAGAAAAGCCTGAATTTATTGCTTTTCGCGACAATACTGGACCTCCACCATACCTGAAGTCGAAGCATATCAATGAAGTTCATTAATTTCTCACCCTCGAGGATGTCTTATCGTTGTTGTTACCACTGCATATAGGAAAATTCCAATCTTAAGATGTTTGTTTTTAACATTTTTTATATTGCTTTGAAAAGAAACCATTTTTTTAATTAGCTCTTGTGGTTGGTGAGGATTCTGGATGTACCTGCTCACAGGACCTACTAATGCCAGCAAAAATTTCAAATTTTCATGTGAAGTAGTGCAGTGTGTAGTAGAAATTCCCATCACACTAAATAAGTATGCACCTTATGCCGATAGCCTGTTGTAGAACTCCACTATAGTGAGTTTATCGTCGGCAAAGTATGCAGAACAATAACTGGACTTCATCATAATTCTAGTTCAATTCATAGGAGATGAATTTCAAAGGCAATCTTAATCCTCCATTGAAGATCACAGAAAAATGTGAGGCACTGGAATCATGACCATGTGCATGCCACTGAGCATTTTTAAACCATATATCTTTCCTCACAGGTTATGCATGAGTACTAGCATTCCACTTGACTTACCTTTTTGATCACCATGCTCACCTCCTAAAGCAACCCAATTTTAATAGAAGGTTCAATTGAGGATAAGATGAGATAAAAGCATCTCATTGACTTGGAAATGTGCAAGATAGAACAATAGCATGACTCGTTTAGGAAGAGAAAGAGCGATAAAATATTTGTCAAAGAAGGCCTAAACAAATGAACTTGGATTGAGGTTGTAACTAAGGATATAGTTTTTGGTAATGTTACAGAATTACATGGGACATTGCCCTTAACCTAGCAGAATGGAAGAAAATGATTCAAACATCTCACCCCCCTTAGCTTATGCCATGATACTCATTCAAATCCCAACCAACTGATACTAAGTATCAGTTCATACTTGACATTAATTTGAAACTTGCTAACACCCTGGCCAATATAAGCTGTGCACAGCAAGCCTGGCTATCCCCTTGCATTAGCCTGCACACCTGGGCATTTCCCTCCTGTAGGGAGCCCCTGGTGTGGCTCGAACAGGCTCAATCTAGTGCCTATTGCACTCCCTCAACCCAAACTGATTAGAATAGGGAGGTGGAAGCCCCCATGACCATTTGAGCCCGAGCCCTTCCCTCTCTAATGAATTAAAAACTGGGAGACAAAGGGAAACATGGGACCCGGCCGGTGCCACACGCGTACCTGGATCTTGTCGCGGAACCGGCCGTAGCCGTCCTGCAGGAGGGCGGCGAAGACGCTGCCCCAGGCGCCCGTACCGATGCTGACGATCTTGAGCAGGTCGCCCGCCGGCTTGCCGAGGAGGCCACGGAGCTCGTCGAGCTTAGCTTCAGCTACCCCTGCGGTATCGGAGCTACGGAGGGATCCGGAAGAAACCCTAGTATATAGATTCTCCCATAGGAATACATCGATCAGAAAAACCTAATTTTCGAAAAGAAACCCTAATTTGAGAAAAATGAGAGAGAGGGACAAACCCTAATTTTGGCAAGTATGCCCTTCTTCTCGAGCGTGCGAGTGACGAGAGTCTTCAAATCCATCATCTCTCGGCGAGTTGGGGAGTTGGGGAGCGGGGGGAGAAGGAGAAGGAGAAAGAGAGAATGAGGGCTAGACTTTTTCTTAAGTGCGGGAGAAGTGCGGGGGAGTGGAGGTTTTGACTTAAATTTTGGTGCTTTTTTTCATGACGCTCGTATGACTGAAAGACTATCAATAACGTTTATACTGGACACCGTCATAGAATAGAGTCTTGCTGTACTTTGATGACGCTTCTTTATCAGCCGTCATGAAATTCACTTATCAAGCGTCATTAATAGGTCTTTTTGTTGTAGTGATATTCGAAATATGGTGTAGAATTTGTGTAGATAACCGAAATGTGGTTAGAAAGTGGCGTAGATTTGTGGAAACGAGTATAGAAATATAATTTCAAATCGAAGTAAGGTTTAAAATGCTCGTTGAATGGTAAAAACGAGTATAAATGTGTGGTTCTTATTGAAATATGGTACCCAACGAGCATACAAAGATACAAACGAGTATTAGATGGGTAACTATAACTGAAATATGATATAAAATAGGCCTATAATGGTGAAAACGTGTATAGATAGGTGGTTCTGATCGAAATATGATGTGAAGTGCGGGTAGATTGGTGAAAAAGAGCGTAGATGCGTTATTATAACCGAAATATGATAAAAACAATTGCGTAGATTTGTGGAAACGAGTATAGAAATATAATTTGTAACTGAAAAAGGTATCAAATTCTTGTAGAATGGTGAAAATGAGTATAAATGAGTCATTCTAATTGAAATATGGTATAAAATGCGCGTACAATGATGAAGAAGAGTATTAGATGGATGATTATAATTGAATTATGGTATAGTGCGTGGAATGGTGAATAGAAGTTTTGATGGGTGATTATAAGCAAACTTTGGTGAAAATGGATGTAGAATGGTGAAAACGAGTATAGATGGGTGGTTCTAATCAAAATATGGTGTAAATTAGGCGTAGATTGGTGAAACCGAGTGTACATACGTGATTCTAACCGAAATATGGTAAAAAAGTGGCATAGATTAGCGAAAATGAGTATAGAAATATAATTTGTAACCAAAATAAGGTATAAAATGCTCTTATAATGGTGAAAACGTGCATGAATAAGGGATTCTAACTGAAATATGGGATAAAATACGCATAGTATGATAAAAATATGTATTCGGTAGGTAATTATAATTGAATTAAGGCATAAAATAGGCGTGGAATAGTGAAACGAGTTTTTGTGGGTGATTCTAAACGACCTATAGTGAAAATGGACGTAGAATGGTGAAAACAAGTATAGATAGGTTGTTCTATTCAAAATATGGTATAGAACGGGCGTAGATAAGTAAAATCGAGTGTAGATGCGTGATTCTAAACGAAATGTGGTAAAAAAGAGTGGCGTAGATTTGTGGTAATGAGTACAGAAATGTAATTTAGAAATAAATGTGTGATTCTCGTTGAAATTTGGTATAAAATGCGAGTACAATGATGAAAATGAGCATTAATGGGCAATTTGCATTGAACTATGGTACAAAGTCGGCGTGGAATGGTGAAAAAAAGTTTGGTGGGTGATTGTAACTGATAGAATGGTAAAAACGACTATAGAGGGTGGTTCTATTCGAAATATGGTGTAGAATTTGAGTAGATTGGTAAAATCTAGTATAGATGCGTGATTCTAACAGTAGATTTGTGGAAACGAGTATAGAAATGTAATTTCAAATCGAAGTAAGGTTTAAAATGCTCGTAGAATGGTAAAAACGAGTATACATGTGTGGTTTTTGTTGAAATATGGTACCGAACGAGCATACAAAGATACAAACGAGTATTATATGGGTAACTATAACTGAAATATAATATAAAATAGGACAAGAATGGTGAAAACGTGTATTTGTGGGTGATTATAATCGAAATATGCTTTTGGTAGGCTAAGAATGGTGAAAACGAGTATAGATATAAAGTGGGGGTAGATTGGTGAAAAGGAGTGTAGATGCGTGATTATAACCGAAATATGGTAAAAAAAAATTGCGTAGAATGCTCGTAGAATGGTAAAAACGAGTATAAATGAGTCATTCTAATTGAAATATGGTATAAAATGCGTGTACAATGATGAAGAAGAGTATTAGAAGGATGATTATAATTGAATTGTGGTATAGTACGTGGAATGGTGAATACAAGTATTGATGGGTGATTCTAAGCAAACTACGGTGAAAATGGATGTAGAATAGTGAAAACGAGTATAGTTGGGTTGTTCTAATCAAAATATGGTGTAAATTAGGCGTAGATTGGTGAAACCGAGTATACATGCATGATTCTAACCGAAATATTGTAAAAAAAAGTGGCATCTTAGCGAAAATGAGTATTGAAATATAATTTGTAACCAAAATAAGGTATAAAATGCTCGTATAATGGTAAAAACGAGCTTGAATAAGAGATTCTAATTGAAATATGGGATAAAATGCGCATAGTATGATAAAAATATGTATTCGGTGGGTAATTACAATTGAATTAAGGCATAAAATAGGCGTGGAATAGTGAAACAAGTTTTTGTGGGTGATTCTAAACACCTATAGTGAAAATGGACGTAGAATGGTGAAAACGAGTATAGATAGGTTGTTCTATTCAAAATATGGTGTAGAACGGGCATAGACTAGTGAAACTGAGTGTAGATGCGTGATTCGAAACGAAATGTGGTAAAAAAGAGTGGCGTAGATTTGTGGAAACGAGTACAGAAATGTAATTTAGAAATAAATGTGCGATTCTAGTTGAAATTTGGTATAAAATGCGAGTACAATGATGAAAATGAGTATTAACGGGCAATTTGTATTGAATTATGGTACAAAGTAGGCGTGGAATGGTGAAAACGAGTTTGGTGGGTGATTGTAACCGATATATTATGAAAATGGATGTTGAATGGTGAAAACGAGTATAGATGGGTGGTTCTATTCGAAATATGGTGTAGAATTGGGGTAGATTGGTAAAATCTAGTGTAGATGCATGATTCTAACCGAAACGTGGTTAAAAAGTGGCGTAGATTTGTGGAAACGAGTATAGAATTATAATTTCAAATCGAAGTAAGGTTTAAAATGCTCGTAGAATGGTAAAAACGAGTATTAATGTGTGGTTCTTGTTGAAATATGGTACCGAACGAGCATACAAAAATGCGAACGAGTATTAGATGGGTAAATGTAACTGGAATATGATATAAAATAGGCCTAGAACGGTCAAAACGAGTATTAGTAGGTGATTATAACCGAAATTTGCTTTTGGTTGGCTAAGAATAGTGAAAACGAGTATAGATAGGTGGTTCTGATCGAAATATGGTATGAAGTTGGGTTAGATTGGTGAAAAAAGTGTAGATGCGTGATTATAACGAAAATATGGTATAAAAAATCGCATAGATTTGTGAAAACGAGTATAGAAATGTAATTTGTAAGCGAAAAAGGTATCAAATTCTCGTAGAAACGGTGAAAACGAGTATAAATGAGTCATTCTAATTGAAATATGGTATAAAATGCGAGTACAATGATGAAGAAGAGTATTAGATGGGTGTCACTCCCCGATCCCGATATACGTATTCTTTCATGAATTCTGTACATGGTATCATGTATTTAGCATGTACATAATTCTATTTATTATTTATTAATGGTTGCATGTAGCCTTTAAGCATGCCATTAGTGGAATGGTTAGAGCATGTTTAGAGATTAGGGTTTTATTAAGCCAACCCAACCCTGTTATATATATTCTCTTCCTTTTCTCTCTTCTCATAACCTTTCATTCATTTTCCTCAACCACCACCATTTTGCAAGTACAACTTGCTCAAAAGTGGAGATTTATGCATTTTTCATCCCTAATTTTTATTTTGATATTATTTGTCTATATTGTTCTTCTCATCATCCTCTATAAGTTTAGTACTTGATATTTTTGGTTTTGATGGATGGATTCTTGTAGATCTAAGTTTATGTCATTTTCAATTTTACTTTGTTTTGATCTATTAAACTTGCTTGTTTTCGAAATCTAGTTGTTCCATGTGGTAGAGCATTTCGTTTTACCCAAATTTGACCTCTGAAAAGTTAGATTTCATTTTGTTTTGGCGAGTTGTGCAAGTTTGAAGTTCATGGGTTCCTTGGCCATCTTTCTCGGATTTTAGAGAAGATGAGCAGTTTGGACGCATGAGTCTGGCCGCATGAGTTTGGCCGCTTGCAGTTTGGCCGCATGAGTTTGGCCGCATGAGTCTGGCCGCATGAGTTTGGCCACATGCAGTTTGGCCGCATGAGTCTTTGGCCGCATGAGTTTGGCCGCATGCAGTTTGGCCGCATGAGTCTGGAGCATGAGTCTTTGGTCGCACGAGTCTGGCCGCATGCAGTTTGGCTGCATGAGTCTAGCCGCATGAGTCTTTGGCCGTATGAGTCTGGCCGCATGCAGTCTGGCCGCAAGAGTCTGGCCGCATGAGTCTTTGTCCCATGAGTCTAGCCGCATGCCCCCTCGGCCGCATGCGTCCTGCGGACCGCATGTGTCCTGTAGACCACAAGAACCCTCGGCCGCATGCGTCCTTGTGTCTTGGTCCTCATTCCTGATCTGACTACCTATGCGAGTGATGGATAAACCTATGTGTGTAATAAGGTACAATCTATGTGAGCGCCAAGGTGCTATCCTATGTGCTAAGTGTTCCTACATAATATCTGCCAATACACCCAAGAGTCCAGCATTTACATAGCAAATGGTTGGTAGCAATGACGTGGTATGTGTTGTGTGTTGCATTACACCAAGAAGGGTATATACGTATGACTCCATGGCCAGTACGGATCCCTTCTTGGGGCACTCGTACATTGTACGACATCTAGAGGAGTGAACATGTGACCACGACATGTGAACTCCGAGGATAACCTAGGGATTAACTAGGCAACTAACTTGGTAGATGCATTGGGTGGGAAGAATCCCGAGATCGTGCCATACTAGTCACCCCAGGTCCAGTCCCTATGTGTCGGGTTGGCCGCCATGGATATGGTTTCATTTGCCTTTAGCAGATGACTATATTCGACTTCTACGAGCTATGTGTTATATGTTTTAGCGCAGTAGCCCTCTGGGGGACCGGTACATAATCAATGTGCTATATGTCTAATGGTTTGGCTAGCCCTGCTGGGTTGACACGATCTGAGGATTCCTTTTAATCAGCATCGCGGGGATAACTCCGCCAAATATAGAAAGCTGCAGGAATGAATGGCCGTTTGAAAAATGACTTGACTGTGCCTTGTACCTTCCGTTAGTAGCCGAGGGACATGGACTGTCATGGTGCGTGGTCCAACCCATGTCCTTGTTTGGTTGTTGGGTTGGTCTATCGTGCTATGACAGGCTGTGGACCGAGGTTACGGCCGGAAGCCTTTATTATTTTATGCTTGGGTTTTATCTCACTCTTTTGTGCTCCCTTGTGGTACTTGCTATTCGGGGCTGACCCCGCTGGTTTTGTTTGGCCAGATCACGTAGCAGATCCTGAGGATCCGACCTTCCTCCCTGACGTCAATGGTACATACTAGGAGCATGGCTGGCGGGGGACTTGAGTGGGTTTCTTTTCCACCACTCTAGTTTTCATCCCTTATGTTCTGGCGTTTAGCCACCGGCATCTGTTTAGCCGGTTAATCTGGATATTTTGTCTTTTGCATAATTGTAATTAAATCAAACTGCAGCTAAATACGATTATGTACCTATGACTCTCTGGGCTAGCTAACTTATAAAGCTAGATCCCCATGATCATTTTGATGAAGCGTCGGGGACGCCTTACTGCTTTATCACATATGCTCATTAATTGATATTTTCTTGCTTTGAATGAATGAGACATAGATGCTCTGTGAGACCATAGGAGACTTGATTGTAGCATGCACCCTCTTGTCTCTCGACAGCCACGATCGCCGTATGACGTTTGCATACCTCATATGGAGTAGCTGGCCTAGTCCGTCTCCGTATTCCGGTACTAGGGCGTGACAATGGGTGATTACAATTAAATTGTGGTATAGTGCGTGGAATGGTGAATACGAGTATTGATGGGTGATTCTAAGCAAACTATGGTGAAAATGGCGAAAACGAGTTTAGATGGATGGTTCTAATCAAAATATGGTGTAAATTAGGCGTAGATTGGTAAAACCGAGTGTACATGCGTGATTCTAACCGAAATATGGTAAAAAAAGTGGCATAGATTAGCGAAAACGAGTATAGAAATATAATTTGTAACCAAAATAAGGTATAAAATGCTCGTATAATGGTGAAAACGAGCATGAATAAGGGATTCTAACTGATATATGGGATA
The DNA here is from genome assembly GCA_029216955.1 of Iris pallida. Classification (NCBI taxonomy): domain Eukaryota; kingdom Viridiplantae; phylum Streptophyta; class Magnoliopsida; order Asparagales; family Iridaceae; genus Iris; species Iris pallida. Next base: position 18,699 of record JANAVB010032739.1, read on the forward strand.
AAATACGCGTAGAATGATAAAAATGTGTATTCAGTGGGTAATTATAATTGAATTATGGCATAAAATCGGCGTAGAATGTTGAAACGAGTTTTTGTGGGTGATTCTAAACGACCTATAATGAAAATGGACGTAGAATGGTGAAAACGAGTATAGATAGGTTGTTCTATTCAAAATATGGTGTAGAACGGACGTAGACTAGTGAAACCGAGTGTAGATGCGTGATTCTAACCGAAATGTGGTTAAAAAAAAAGTGGCGTAGATTTGTGGAAACGAGTATAGAAATGTAATTTAGTAATAAATGTGTGATTCTAGTTGAAATTTGGTATAAAATGCGAGTACAATGAGGAAAATGAGTATTAACGGGCAATTTGCATTAAATTATGGTACAAAGTAGGCGTGGAATGGTGAAAACGAGTTTGGTGGGTGATTGTAACTAATATATTGTAAAAATGGACGTAGAATGGTGAAAATGAGTATATATGGGTGGTTCTATTCGAAATATGGTGCAAAATTGGGGTATATTGGTAAAATCTAGTGTAGATGCGTGATTCTAACCGAAACGTGATTAAAAAGTGGCGTAGATTAGTGGAAACGAGTATAGAATTGTAATTTCAAACCAAAGTAAGATTTAAAATGCTCGTAGAGTGGTAAAAACGAGTACTAATGTGTGGTTCTTGTTGAAATATGGTATCGAACGAGCATACAAAGATGTAAACGAGTATTAGATGAGTAACTATAACTGAAATATGATATAAAATAGGCCTAGAATGGTGAAAACGAGTATTTGTGGGAGATTATAACCGAAAATGCTTTTGGTAGGCTAAGAATGGTGAAAACGAGTACAGATAGGTGGTTCTGATCGAAATATGGTGTGAAGTGGGGGTAGATTGATGAAAAAGAGTGTAGATGCGTGATTATAACCGAAATATGGTAAAAAATCGCGTAGATTTATGGAAACGAGTATAGAAATATAATTTGTAACCGAAAAAGGTATCAAATTCTCGTAGAACGGTGAAAACGAGTATATATGAGTCATTCTAATTGAAATATGGTATAAAATGCTCGTATAATGGTGAAGAAGAGTATTAGATGGGTGATTATAATTGAATTGTGGTATAGTGTGTGGAATGGTGAATACGAGTATTGATGGGTGATTCTAAGCAAACTATGGTGAAAATGGATATAGGATGGTGAAAACGAGTATAGATGGGTGGTTCTAATCAAAATATGGTGTAAATTAAGCGTAGATTGGTGAAACCGGGTGTACAAGCGTGATTCTAACCGAAATATGGTAAAAAAAGTGGCATAATTTAGCGAAAACGAGTATAGAAATATAATTTGTAACTAAAATAAGGTATAAAATGCTCGTATAATGGTAAAAAATGAGCATCAATAAGGGATTCTAACTGAAATATGGGATGAAATGCGCATAGAATGATAAAAATATGTATTCGATGGGTAATTATAATTGAATTATGGCATAAAATAGGCGTGGAATGGTGAAACGAGTTTTTGTGGGTGATTCTAAACGACCTATAGTGAAAATGGACGTAGAATGGTGAAAACAAGTATAGATAGGTTGTTCTGCTCAAAATTTGGTGTAGAACGGGCGTAGACAAGTGAAACCGAGTGTGGATGCGTGATTCTAACCAAAATGTGGTAAAAAAAAGTGGCTCATATTTATGGAAACGAGTATGGAAATGTAATTTAGAAATAAATGTGTGATTCTAGTTAAAATTTGGTATAAAATATTAGTACAATGATGAAAATGAGTATTAACGGACAATTTGCATTGAATTATGGTACAAAGTAGGCGTGGAATTGTGAAAACGAGTTTGGTGGTTGATTGTGACAGATATATTGTAAAAATGGACGTAGAATGGTGAAAACGAGTATAGATGGGTGGTCCTATATGAAATATGGTGTAGAATTGGGGTAGATTGGTAAATTCTAGTATAGATGTGTGATTCTAACCGAAACGTGGTTAAAAAGTGGCGTTGATTTGTGGAAACGAGTATAGAAATGTAATTTTAAATCGAAGAAAGGTTTAAAATGCTCGTAGAATGGTAAAAACTAGTATTAATGTGTGGTTCTTGTTGAAATATGGTACCGAACGAGCATACAAAGATGCAAACGAGTATTAGATGGGTAACTATAACTGAAATATGATATAAAATAGGCCTAGAATGGTGAAACGAGTATAGATAGGTGGTTCTGATCGAAATCTGGTGTGAAGTGGGGGTAGATTGATGAAAAAGAGTGTAGATGCGTGATTATAATCAAAATATGGTAAAAAAAATCGCGTAGATTTATGGAAACGAGTATAGAAATATAATTTGTAACCGAAAAAGGTATCAAATTCTCGTAGAACGGTGAAAACGAGTATAAATGAGTCATTCTAATTGAAATATGGTATAAAATGCGCGTACAAAGATGAAGAAGAGTATTAGATGGGTGATTATAATTGAATTGTGGTATTGTGCATGGAATGGTGAATACGAGTATTGATGGGTGATTCTAAGCAAACTATGGTGAAAATGGAAGTAGAATGTTGAATACGAGTATTGATGGATGATTCTAAGCAAACTATGGTAAAAATGGATGTAGAATAGTGAAAAAGAGTATAGATGGGTGGTTCTAATCAAAATATGGTGTAAATTAGGCATAGATTGGTGAAACCGGGTGTACATGAGTGATTCTAACCGCAATAAGGTATAAAATATAATTTGTAACCAAAATAAGGTATAAAATGCTCGTATAATGGTGAAAACGAGCATCAATAAGGGATTCTAACTGAAATATGGGATGAAATGCGCGTAGAATGATAAAAATGTGTATTCGGTGGGTAAGTATAATTGAATTATAGCATAAAATAGGCGTGGAATGGTGAAACGAGTTTTTGTGGGTGATTCTAAACGACCTATAGTGAAAATGGACGTAGAATGGTAAAAACGAGTATAGATAGGTTGTTCTATTCAAAATATGGTGTAGAACGGGCGTAGACTAGTGAAACCGAGTGTAGATGCGTGATTCTAACCGAAATATGGTAAAAAAAATGGCGTAGATTTGTGGAAACGAGTATAGAAATGTAATTTAGAAATAAATGTGTGATTCTAGTTGAAATTTGGTATAAAATGCGAGTACAATGATGAAAATGACTATTAACGGACAATTTGCATTGAATTATGGTACAAAGTAGGTGTAGAATGGTGAAAACGAGTTTGATGGGTGATTGTAACTGATATATTGTAAAAATATGGTATAGAATTGGGGTAGATTGGTAAAATCTAGTGTAGATGCATGATTCTAACCGAAACGTGGTTAAAAAGTGGCGTAGATTTGTGGAAACGAGTATAGAAATGTAATTTCAAATCGAAGAAAGGTTTAAAATGCTCGTAGAATGGTAAAAACGAGTATTAAAGTGTGGTTCTTGTTGAAATATGGTACCGAAGGAGCATAAAAGATGCAAACGAGTATTAGATGGGTAACTATAACTGAAATATGAAATAAAATAGGCCTAGAATGGTAAAAAGGAGTATTTGTGGGTGATTATAACCGAAATATGCTTTTAGTAGGCTAAGAATGGTGAAAACGAGTACAGATAGGTGGTTCTGATCGAAATATGGTGTGTAGTGGGGGTAGATTGGTGAAAAAGAGTGTAGGTGCTTGATTATAACCGAAATATGGTAAAAAAATCGCATAGATTTGTGGAAACGAGTATAGAAATATAATTTGTAACCGAAAAAGGAATCAAATTCTCGTAGAACGGTGAAAAGGAGTATAAATGAGTCTTTCTAATTGAAATATGGTATAAAATGCGGGTACAACGATGAAGAAGAGTATTAGATGGGTGATTTTAATTGAATTGTGGTATAGTGCATAGAATGATGAATACGAGTATTGATGGGTGATTCTAAGCAAATTATGATGAAAATAGATGTAGAATTGTGAAAACGAGTATAGATGGGTGGTTCTAATCAAAATATGGTGTAAATTAGGCGTAGATTGGCGAAACCGAGTGTACATGCTTGATTCTAACCGAAATATGGTAAAAAAATGTCATAGATTAGCGAAACGAGTATTGAAATATAATTTGTAACCAAAATAAGGTATAAAATGCTCCTATAATGGTGAAAACGAGCATTAATAAGGGATTCTAAACTGAAATATGGGATAAAATGCTATTAGCATGATAAAAATGTGTATTCGGTGGGTATTTATAATTGAATTATGGCATAAAAAAGGCGTGGAATGGTGGAACTAGTTTTTGTGGGTGATTCTAAACGACCTATAGTGAAAATGGACGTAGAATGGTGAAAATGACTATAGATAGGTTGTTCTATTCAAAATATGTTGTAGAACGGGCGTAGACTAGTGAATCCGAGTGTAGATGCGTGATTCTAACCGAAATGTAGTAAAAAAAAATGGTGTAGATTTGTGGAAACGAGTATAGAAATGTAATTTAGAAATAAATGTGTAATTCTAGTTGAAATTTGGTATAAAATACGAGTACAATGATAAATATAAGTATTAAAGGGCAATTTGCATTGAATTATGGTACAAAGTTGGCGTGCAATAGTGTAAACGAGTTTGGTGGGTGATTGTAACTGATATATTGTAAAAATGGACGTAGAATGGTGAAAAACGAGTATAGATGGGTGGTTCTATTCGAAATATGGTATAGAATTAGGGTAGATTGGTAAAATCGAGTGTATATGCGTGATTCTAACCGAAATGTGGTTAAAAAGTGGCATAGATTTGTGGAAACGAGTATAGAAATGTAATTTCAAATCGAAGAATAGTTTAAAACGCGCGTAGAATGGTAAAAACGTGTGTTAATGTGTGGTTCTTGTTGAAATATGGTACCGAACGAGCATACAAAGATGCAAACGAGTATTAGATGGGTAACTATAACTGAAATATGATATAAAGTAGGCCTAGAATGGTAAAAACGAGTATTTGTGGGTGATTATAACCGAAATATGCTTTTGGTAGGCTAAGAATGGTGAAAACAAGTACATATAGGTGGTTCTGATCGAAATATGGTGTGAAGCGGGAGTAGATTGGTGAAAAAGAGTGTAGATGCATGATTACAACCGAAATATGGTAAAAAAATTGCGTAGATTTGTGGAAACAAGTAGAAATATAATTTGTAAACGAAAAGGTATCAAATTCTTGTAGAACGGTGAAAACGAGTATAAATGAGTCACTCTATTTGAAATATGGGATAAAATGCGCGTACAATGATGAAGAAGAGTATTAGATGGTTGATTATAGTTGAATTGTGGTATAGTGCATGGAATGGAGAATACGAGTATTAATGGGTGATTCTAAACAAACTATGGTGAAAATGGATGTAGAATGGTAAAAACGAGTATAGATGGGTGGTTCTAATAAAAATATGGTATAAATTAGGCGTAGATTGGTGAAACCGAGTGTACATACATGATTCTAACCGAAATATGGTAAAAAATGGCATAGATTAGCTAAAACGAGTATAGAAATATAATTTGTAACCAAAATAAGGTATAAAATGCTCCTATATTGGTGAAAACGAGCAACAATTAGGGATTCTAACTAAAAAACGGATAAAATGCGCGTAGAATGATAAAAGTGTGTATTCGATAGGTAATTATAATTGAATTATGGCATAAAATAAGCGTGGAATGGTGAAACGAGTTTTTGTGGGTGATTCTAAACGACCTATAGTGAAAATGGATGTAGAATGGTGAAAACGAGTATAGATAGGTTGTTCTATTCAAAATATGGTGTAGAACGGGCGTAGACTAGTAAAACCGAGTGTAGATGCGTGATTCTAACAGAAATGTGGTAAAAAAAAGTGGCACTGATGTGTGAAAACGAGTATAGAAATGTAATTTAGAAATAAATGTGTGATTCTAGATAAAATTTGGTATAAAATACGAGTACAATGATGAAAATGAGTATTAACCGGCAATTTGCATTGAATTATGATACAAAGTAGACGTGGAATGGTGAAAATGAGTTTGATGGGTGATTGTAACTGATATGTTGTAAAAATGGACGTAGAATGGTGAAAACGAGTATAGCTGGGTGGTTCTATTCGATATATGGTGTAGAATTGGGTTAGATTGGTAAAATCGAGTGTAGATGCGTGATTCGAACAGAAACGTGGTTAAAAAGTGTCATAGATTTGTGGAAACGAGTTTAGAAATATAATTCCAAATTGAAGTACGGTTTAAAATGCTCGTAGAATGGTAAAAACGAGTATTAATGTGTGGTTCTTGTTGAAATATGGTACCGAACAAGCAAACAAAGATGCAAACGAGTATTAGACGGGTAACTATAACTGAAATATGATATAAAATAGGCCTAGAATAGTGAAAACGAGTATATGTGGGTGATTATAACCGAAATATGCTTTTGGTAGGCTAAGAATGGTGAAAACGAGTATAAATAGGTGGTTCTAATATAAATATGGTGTGAAGTGGGGGTAGATTGGTGAAAAAGATTACAGAAGCATCATTATAACTGAAATATTGTAAAAAAATTGCGTAGATTTGTGGGAACGAGTATAGAAATGTAATTTGTAACCGAAAAAGGTATCAAATTCTCGTAGAACGGTGAAAACGAGTATAAATGAGTCATTCTAATTGAAATATGGTATAAAATACGCGTACAATGATAAAAAAGAGTATTAGATGGGTGATTATAATTGAATTGTAGTATAGTGCGTGGAATGGTGAATACGAGTATTGATGGGTGGTTCTAATCAAAATATGGTGTAAATTAGGCGGAGATTGGTGAAACCGAGTGTACATGTGTGATTCTAACCGAAATATGGTAAAAAAATGGCATAGATTAGCGAAAAATAGTATAGAAATATAATTTGTAACCAAAATAAAGTATAAAATGCTCCTATAATGGCGAAAACGAGCATGAATAAGGGATTCTAACTGAAATATGGGATAAAATGCGCGTAGAATGATTAAAATGTGTATTCGGTGGGTAATTATAATTGAATTATGGCATAAAATAGAATGGTGAAAACGAGTATCTATGGGTGATTATAACCGAAATATGCTTTTGGTAGGCTAAGAATGGTGAAAACGAGTATAGGGAGGTGGTTCTAATAGAAATATGGTGAGAAGGGGTAGATTGGTGAAAAAGAGTGTAGATGCATCATTTTAACCGAAATATGGTAAAAAAATCACGTAGATTTGTGGAAACGAGTATAGAAATATAATTTGTAACAAAAAAGGTATCAAATTCTCGTAGAATGGTGAAAACGAGTATAAATGAGACATTCTAATTAAAATATGGTATAAAATGCGCGTACATTGATAAAAAAGAGTATTAGATGGGTGATTATAATTAAATTGTGGTATAGTGCATGGAATGGTGAATACGAGTATTGATGGGTGATTCTAAGCAATCTATGGTGAAAATGGATGTTGAATGGTGAAAACGAGTATAGATGGGTGGTTCTAATCAAAATATGGTATAAATTAGGCGTAGATTGGTAAAACCGAGTGTACATGCGTGATTCTAACCGAAATATGATAAAAACTGGCATAGATTAGCGAAAAGGAGTATAGAAATATAATTTGTAACCAAAATAAGGTATAAAATGCTCCTATAATGGTGAAAACGAGCATCAATAGGGGATTCTAACTCAAATATGGGATAAAATACGCGTAGAAAGATAAAAATATGTATTCAGTGGGTAATTATAATTGAATTATAGCATAAAATAGGCGAGAAATGGTGAAACAAGTTTTTGTTTGTGATTCTAAACGACCTATGGTTAAAATGGACGTAGAATGGTGAAAACGAGCATAGATAGGTTGTTCTATTCAAAATGTAGTGTAGAACGGGCGTAGACAAGTGAAACCGAGTGTAGATGCGTGATTCTAACCGAAATGTGATAAAAAAAAGTGGCGTAGTGACGTACGAAATCAAAGCCAGTCACTTTCATGATCAGTAGTGCAAGAAAATTCTTTCCTTTCTCGCTTATTTTGCATCACGAAAGTCTTGACTTTCTTTCCTTTGTACGTTTCATGAAAAGGTACCTTCGATTGCCTCATGCCGCGTTCGCCTCACTTTTGATACCCTCCCGGCACGGTCCCTTGTTCATTTTGTGGTCTCAGTACCATACTCCTTATATATTGGCGAAGCTCTCTCTCGCTTCTTCCCCGCTTCTCTGGCACAGAAAAGCATTCCCCACATCTCACTGGAACGAAGGCTACTTTCTCTCCGTGGCAACTGCAATCAGAGCCTGTACAAAAGTCACCTTTGCTAGTGAGGCAAAAGTTTTCTCAGAATCGATACCAATCTGAATTTCATTCATTCCACATTCCAAGCCAAGCCCAAAGTCTCCAGCATCACTGAATGCTTTCTTTCCCGATCTGCGACTCGCACTTAAGAAGAAGTGAAGAGACAGCAGTAGGTGATATTTGGGTTGGTTGACTCTCTTTGACTTACCCTTTTCTCTTTTCTGCTCCATACAGATCAGGTTTTGAGGGCGAAGTACACTTTCTCATCCACCGGGTAAGCGGGTTCCACGGGTTAGGAGGCTGCCTTTAAGTGAGAGGGGCCCCTCATTTCATGTAACACAAAGGAAAGAATGGATGAAATGAGGTATAGATGCTCGAGAAGAAAGACCAAAAAAAACCTAGCTCACTCCCTAGCATCTATGGCTGAATGGCTAAAGCGCCTAACCAGGTAGGTCCATTCGCATCAGTTTAGGCCAGATAGAGGAAAAGAAAGTTGGTTTGTGCCAGCAAAGCTTTTTTTTGACATGCTAGGTCCTTCTCTTACTCTTCTTCTGGCTTATTAACTTGTTTTCCACTGCTTTGTCACAGGCACTGGTGGAGCCTGAGTCAAATGATGATCTAATTCCCGACCAGTCAAGTTGATCTCAACGATCCGCTTCCACTGCAACAAAAAAGACAAACCGGGACCTTGTATTTTTTGTTGAAATTGGATGGTCTTCAAACTCCCGAAAGAATCCCGCAGAGCAGTCTTAGTGGGAAAGCCATATTTTTCAAGCATAGTCTAAAATGGAAAGCTCTAAGCCGAATGGACAAGCAGCGAAGAATCGAGGTGCGGGGGCTCGGTAAACTTTTCATAACGTATTTTTTCATAAAGAAAGAGATTTCATCACCTTGGATGAATTGTATTACTTTTTTCTATAATTTTAAAGAAAAAGGGGAAGACGGGACTTAAAGAGGCCTCCCATCTTCCGCTCGCTAGGATAAAAGGGATTTCGCTCGCTCGCTTTAATTATATTACCTCACTTCAATGGGGAAATGGACCGAAACATGCCACTGAGACAAAAAGATGGGCTGTAAAGGACGTAGAGGCGGTAGGATGGGCAGTTGGTCAGATCTAGTATGGATCATACATGGACGATAGTTGGAGTCGGCAGCTCTCCTAGGGTTCCCTTATCTAGGGTTCGCCTCTGTTAATCCAAGACTGAAACCTTAGCCGTGAACTTCTTTTCATCCAAGACTGATGGACCTGAGGTTCACTTTCTTTGATTCCTCTCACAAGGAGAAAGGCGGGCATTTGCTCCGGTTCCTGTCTGTGATGGGGACCTGCCTTGTTCGGACTCTCTTCCTTACTGCACTGAGACCCAGACGGGGATTTCGCTCTACTCCCCCAATCTTCACTTTACGCTACGCCGACTCTCCGTCGTAGAATTAGACCAAGGGGAATCACCATATAACCCCGTCTCCCGCATCTTTCGCACGTAAGAGATCGAGACAGCCTCAGGGCTATGCCCGTGCAAGGACCTCAATTCTCATTAGGAGGTCGAACCAAGGACCTATAGATGTCGGGGCTACCTCGTACCCATTGCAGCACAATAGTGTCCTGAGGAAGGAGTTTAGAGGCCTTATAGTAGCACGAACCTCTTTTTTATTCTAGGTCATGCGAAGGGGGCGAGTCCAAGATCGTAGGAAAAGGTGCCATTTATTGAATCGTAAAATCATGGCTTCGGTTGAGCAGTCTCGGTCTGGTCCCTTCCACCAATAGTCGAAGCACAGCTATGATAGGATCAAGCAAGGGTGGCTTATTCAAGCACAGCCATCTTGCCCTCATCCAGTAGTCGAGACCGAGAAAGCCCCCAGTTAAGTTTAGAAATCAGGGTCTCCTTGAACAGAGAGCAAGCCAAGCAGCGAGCAACAGATAGTGTTGCGATAGAATCAAGCAAGGGTGGCTTATTCAATCTAACGATTACCGCCCCGTGGGTCTCACGAGTTTGAACTTGCATACCTCCCTTAGTGAGCTTCCAGTCATAGAAGGTTCGTTAGCCTCTATGGAGCAGAGTATGGGACTAAAAAAATGAACTTTCCATATACCCATTAGCTCATTTGCTTTTCTTTTTTCTCTGTACAGAAAAACCTGTACCTATATTTCTTATAGGGGATTTGGCCATTCAGCCATAGACGCTAGGGAGTGAGCTAGGTTTTTTTTTGGTCTTGTCAAAATCAATCGAATTTTGCCCAACCCGGGCCTGCCTGAAGAAAGGTCTTTCTATCCACCAGGTGCAGGAGCATCGAGGGGAGCACCATTAGCAAAAAAGCACCGGTGGTAGAGATAGTGGCATGAGTCCTCTACTGCCTACGGAAAAAGATAGCTCGAGGCCGGATGGGCAGGGGCTTAACAGCGCCTTGGTTGGGGATCTTGTGCTTCCTCCTTTGTGTACTGGGGGCTCCGTAAATAAATAACTGTTTCGTTTTGATTGGCCTATGGAAGCATAATTGACACGCCCTTTCCGGACTCTGTCGATGGTATGCTTTGGATGGCTTCTTGGGATGTTGTGTACGGTAGGCTTTCTCCTCTGCCGGGAATGGTATGCCAAAATATTTGAAAGAACAGAGGACCATCAGGACCTGGGGCTTTTAGTGGTTGCATTTGAAAGATTGCTGTGTGAATCTCATGTTCGGACACTGGCAAGAAAAGGTTTTCAATCTCGTCTGAGGCCAATTTAGGGAAACCATTTTGTGGAAACGAGTATAAACATGTAATTTCGAAATAAATGTGTGATTCTAGTTGAAATTTGGTATAAAATGCGAGTACAATGATGAAAATGAGTATTAACGGGCAATTTGCATTGAATTATGGTACAAAGTAGGCGTGGAATGGTGAAAACGAGTTTCGTGGGTGATTGTAACTAATATATTGTAAAAATGGATGTAGAATGGTGAAAACGAGTATAGATGGGTAGTTCTATTCGAAATATGATGTAGAATTGGGGTAGATTGGTAAAATCTAGTGTAGATGCTTGATTCTAACCGAAACGTGGTTAAAATGTGGCGTAGATTTGTGAAAACGAGTGTAGAAATGTAATTTCAAATCGAAGTAAGGTTTAAAATGCGCGTAGAATTTTTAAAACGAGTATTAATGTGTGGTTCATGTTGAATATGGTAACGAACGAGCATACAAAGATGCAAACGAGTATTAGATGGGTAACTATAACTGAAATATGATATAAAATAGGCCTAGAATGGTGAAAACGAGTATCTGTGGGTTATTATAACCGAAATATGCTTTTGGTAGGCTAAGAATGGTGAAAACGAGTATAGATAGGTGGTTCTAATCGAAATATGGTGTGAAGTGGGGGTAGATTGGTGAAAAAGAGTGTATATGCATCATTATAACCGAAATATGGAAAAACAATTGCGTAGCTTTGTGGAAACGAGTATAGAAATATAATTTGCAACCAAAAAAGGTATAAAATTCTTGTAGAACGGTGAAAACGAGTATAAATGAGTCATTCTAATTGAAATATGGTATAAAATGCACGTACAATGATGAAAAAGAGTGTTAGATGGGTGATTATAATTGAATTGTGGTATAGTGCGTGGAATGGTGAATACGAGTATTGATGGGTGATTCTAAGCAAACTATGGTGAAAATGGATGTAGAATGGTGAAAACGAGTATAGATGGGTGGTTCTAATCAAAATATGGTGTGAATTAGGCATAGATTGGTGAAACTGAGTGTACATGCATAATTCTAACCGAAATATGATTAAAAAAAGTGGCATTGATTAACGAAAACGACTATAGAAATATAATTTGTAACCAAAATAAGGTATAAAATGCTCCTATAATGGTGAAAACGAGCATCAATAAGGGATTCTAACCGAAATATTAGATAAAATGCTATTAGAATGATAAAAATGTGTATTCGGTAGGTAATTATAATTGAACTATGGCACAAAATAGGCGTGGAATGGTGAAACGAGTTTTTGTGGGTGATTCTAAACAACCTATAGTGAAAATAGACGTAAAATGGTGAAAACGAGTATAGATAGGCTGTTCTATTCAAAATATGATATAGAACGGGCGTAGACTAGTGAAATCGAGTATAGATGCGTGATTCTAACTGAAATGTGGTAAAAAAATGGCGTAGATTTGTGGAAACGAGTATAGAAATGTAATTTAGAAATAAATGTGTGATTCTAGTTGAAATTTGGTGTAAAATACGAGTACATTGATGAAAATGAGTATTAACGGGCAATTTGCATTGAATTATGGTACAAAGTAGGCGTGGAATGGTGAAAATGAGTTTGGTGGGTGATTGTAACTGATATATTGTAAAAATGGACGTAGAATGGTGAAAACGAGTATAGATGGGTGTATCTATTCGAAATATGGTGTAGAATTGGGGTAGATTGGTAAAACCTAGTGTAGATGCGTGATTCTAACCAAAACGTGGTTAAAAAGTGGCGTAAATTTGTGGAAACGAGTATAGAAATGTAACTTCAAATCGTAGTAAGGTTTAAAATGCTCGTAGAATGGTAAAAACGAGTATTAATGTGTGGTTCTTGTTGAAATATGGTACCGAACGAGCATACAAAGATGCAAACGAGTATTAGATGGGTAAATAGTACTGAAATAAGATATAAAATAGGACTAGAATGGTGAAAACGAGTATTTGTAGGTGATTATAACCGAAATTTGCTTTTGGTAGGCTAAGAATGGTGAAAACGAGTATAGATAGATGGTTCTAATCGAAATATGGCATGAAGTGGGGGTAGATTGGTGAAAAATAGTGTTGATGCATCATTATAACCAAAATATGGTAAAAAAAATTGCGTAGATTTGTGGAAACGAGTATAGAAATATAATTTGTAACCGAAAAAAGGTAACAAATTCTCGTAGAACGGTGAAAACGAGTATAAATGAGTCATTCTAAATGAAATATGGTATAAAATCCGCGTACAATGATAACGAAGAGTATTAGATGAGTGATTATAATTGAATTGTGGTATAGTGCATGGAATGGTGAATACGAGTATTCATGGGTGATTCTAAGCAAACTATGGTGAAAATGGATGTGGAATGGTGAAAACGAGTATAGATGGGTGGTTCTAATCAAAATATGGTGTAAATTAGTCGTAGATTGGTGAAACCGAGTGTACATGCGTGATTCTAACCGAAATATGGTAAAAAAATGGCATAGATTAGCAAAAACAAGTATAGAAATATAATTTGTAAGTATAAAATGCTCGTATAATGGTGAAAACGAGCATCAATAAGGGATTCTAACTGAAGTATGGGATAAAATGCACGTAGAATGATAAAAATGTGTATTCGGTGGGTAATTATAACTGAATTATGGCATAAAATAAGCGTAGAATGGTGAAATGAGTTTTTGTGGGTGATTCTAAATGACCTATAGTGAAAATAGACGTGGAATGGTGAAAACGAGTATAGATAGGTTGTTCTATTCAAAATATGGTATAGAACGGGCGTAGACTAGTGAAACCGAGTGTAGATGCGTGATTCTAACCAAAATGCGGTAAAAACAAGTGGCGTAGATTTGTGGAAACGAGTATAGAAGTGTAATTTAGAAATAAATGTTTGATTCTAGTTGAAATTTGGTATAAAATACGAGTACAATGATGAAAATGAGTGTTAATGGGCAATTTGTATTGAATTATGGTATAAAGTAGGCGTGGAATGGTGAAAACGAGTTTGGTGGATGATTGTAACCGATAATTGTAAAAATGGACGTAGAATGGTGAAAACGAGTATAGATGGGTGGTTCTATTCGAAATATGGTTTAGAATTTGGGTAGATTGGTAAAATCGAATGTAGATGCGTGATTCTAACCGAAACGTGGTTAAAAAGTTGCGTAAATTTGTTGAAGCGAGTATAGAAATGTAATTTCAAATCGAAGTCAGGTTTAAAATGCTCATAGAATGGTAAAAATGAGTATTAATGTGTGGTTCTTGTTGAAATATGGTACCGAAATAGCATACAAAGATACAAACGAATATTAGATGGGTAACTATAACTGAAATATGATATAAAATAGTACTAGAATAGTGAAACCGAGTGTACATGCGTGATTCTAACCGAAATATGGTAAAAAAATGGCATAGATTAGCGAAAACGAGTATAGAAATATAATTTGTAACCAAAATAAGGTATAAAATGCTCGTATAATGGTGAAATGAGTTTTTGTGGGTGATTCTAAACGACCTATAGTGAAAATGGACGTAGAATGGTGTAAACGAGTACAGATAGGTTGTTCTATTCAAAATAAGGTGTAGAACGAGCGTAGACTAGTGAAACCGAGTGTAGATGCGTGATTCTAACCGAAATGTGGTAAAAAAAAGTGGCGTAGATTTGTGAAAACGAGTATAGAAATATAATTTAGAAATAAATGTGTGATTCTAGTTGAAATTTGGTATAAAATGCGAGTACAATGATAAAAATGAGTATTAACGGGCAATTTGCATTGCATTATGGTACAAAGTAGCCGTGGAATGGTGAAAACGAGTTTGGTGGGTGATTGTAACTGATATATTGTAAAAATGAACATAGAATGGTGAAAACGAGTATAGATAGGTGGTTCTATTCGAAATATAGTGTTGAATTAGGGTAGTTTGGTAAAATCTAGTCTAGATGCATGATTCTAACCGAAACGTGGTTAAAAAATGGCATAGATTTGTGAAAACGAGTTTAGAAATGTAATTTCAAATCGAAGTAAGGTTTAAAATGCTCGTAGAATGGTAAAGACGAGTATTAATGTGTGGTTGTTGATGAAATATGGTACCAAATAAGCATACAAAGATGCAAACGAGTATTAGATGGGTAACTATAACTGAAATATAATATAAAAAAGGCCTAGAATGGTGAAAACGAGTATTTGTGGGTGATTATAACTGAAATATGCTTTTGGTAGGCTAAGAATGGTGAAAACGAGTATAGATATGTGGTTCTAATCGAAATTTGGCATGAAGTGGGGGTAGATTGGTGAAAAAGAGTGTAGATGCAACATTATAACCGAAATATGGTAAAAAACAAATTGCATAAATTTGTGGAAACGAGTATAGAAATATAATTTGAAACTGAAAAAGGTATCAAATTCTCGTAGAACGGTGAAAAGGAGTATAAATGAGTCATTCCAATTGAAATATGGTATAAAATGCGCGTACAATGATGAAGAAGAGAATTAGATGGGTGATTATAATTGAATTGTGGTATAGTGTGTGGAATGGTGAATACGAGTATTCATGGGTGATTCTAAGCAAACTATGGTGAAAATGGATGTGGAATGGTGAAAGCGAGTATAGATGGGTGGTTCTAATCAAAATATGGTGTAAATTAGGCGTAGACTGGTGAAACCGAGTGTACATGCATGATTCTAACCGAAATATGGTAAAAAAGTGGCACAGATTAGCGAAAACGAGTATAGAAATATAATTTGTAACCAAAATAAGGAATAAAATGCCCGTATAATGGTGAAAACGAGCATCAATAAGGGATTCTAACAGAAATATGGGATAAAATGCCCGTACAATGATAAAAATATGTATTCGGTGGGTAGTTATAATTGAATTATGGCATAAAATTGGCGTAGAATGGTGAAACGAGTTATTGTTGGTGATTCTAAACGACCTATAGTGAATATAGACGTAGAATAGTAAAAATTGGTCAAGAGATAGGTTGTTCTTTTAAAAATATGGTATAGAACGGGCGTAGACTAGTGAAACCGAGTATAGATGCGTGGTGATTCTAGTTGAAATTTGATATAAAATACGAGTACAATGATGAAAAACGGGCAATTTGCATTGAATTATGGTACAAAGTAGGCGTTGGATGGTGAAAACGAGTTTGGTGGGTGATTATAACTGATATATTGTAAAAATGGACGTAGAATGGTGAAAACGAGTATAGATGGGTGGTTCTATTCGAAATATGGTATAGAATTGGGGTAGATTAGTAAAATCTAGTGTAGATGCGTGATTCTAACCGAAATGTGGTTAAAAAGTGGCATTACTTTGTGGAAACGAGTTTAGAAATGTAATTTCAAATCGTGGTAAGGTTTAAAATGCTCGTAGAATGGTAAAAAACGAGTATTAATGTGTGGTTCTTGTTGAAATATGGTACCAAATGAGCATATAAAGATACAAACGAGTATTAGATGGGTAACTATAACTGAAATATAATATAACATAGGCCTTGAATGGTGAAAACAAGTATTTGTGGGTGATTATGACTGAAATATGCTTTTGGTAGGCTAAGAATGTTGAAAACGAGTATAGATAGGTGGTTCTAATCGAAATTTGGCGTGAAGTGGGGGTAGATTGGTGAAAAAGAGTGTAGATGCATCATTATAACCGAAATATGGTATAAAAATCACGTAGATTTGTGGAAACGAGTATATAAATATAATTTGAAACTGAAAAAGGTATCAAATTCTCGTAGAACGATAAAAACGAGTATAAATGAGTCATTCTAATTGAAATATGGTATAAAATGCGTGTACAATAATGAAGAAGAGTATTAGATGGGTGATTATAATTGAATTATGGTATAGTGCGTGGAATGGTGAATACAAGTATTCATGGGTGATTCTAAGCAAACTATGGTAAAAATGGATGTAGAATGGTGAAAACGAGTATAGATGGGTGGTTCTAATCGAAATATGGCATAAATTATACGTAGATTGGTGAAACCGAGTGTACATGCGTGATTCTAACCGAAATATGGTAAAAAAAAGTGGCATAGATTAGCGAAAACGAGTATAGAAACATAATTTTTAACCAAAATAAGGTATAAAATGCCCGTATAATGGTGAAAACGAGCATCAATAAGGGATTCTAACTGAAATATGGGATAAAATGCGCATACAATGATAAAAATGTGTATTCGGTGGGTAGTTATAATTGAATTATGGCATAAAATAGGCGTAGAATGGTGAAACGAGTTTTTGTTGGTGATTCTAAACGACCTATAGTGAAACTAGACGTAGAATGGTAAAAACTGGTATAGAGATAGGTTGTTCTTTTAATAATATGGTATAGAACGGGCGTAGACTAGTGAAACCGAGTATAGATGCGTGATTCTAACCGAAATGTGGTAAAACAAAGTGGCGTAGTTTTGTGGAAACGTGTCACGACCCGCACCCGGATATACGGGTACGAATACGTGGGCCACGCCCAGCCTACGCCGCGGTATCGGCGGTAGAACGCTGTCAAGTATACTATACTAACTACAACATCTATGAATCCCTAACTAGAAATGTACTCATGTCACATCACGAAAACTAAGGAAGATAAGACAAGAAATAATAACAATATCACTAGAACAACTAGAATCTATAATGATCATAAGACAGAAAATAAAGAAGGAACAACAAGACTAACTAAGGATAACTACCAGGCAACTCACATAGAAGAATAGTGAGATCCACCTCAGCTAGCAACATCCTGAAGTCCAATAATGAGGGCACAACTACTCCTAAAATTTGTCAACATATCCGGTCAGGATGGAACGAGTACATATATCTCATAACAGATCTCAAGATAGAATAAAAGCTATAAGACTGTAAATAGAGCATATACAATGAAATCATGGAGTGTACATATATGTATCATGGCATGGTAAGCTGTAGAGCTAGAGCTAGAACAAGAAAGTAGAACTAAATCAGGGTATGTACACAAATCAAGGTAAGCCATATATCCAATGTGTGTGAGTAGCAGTTTCAACTTGTGATCGGCTTGGGTAACTGTCAAGAATCGGCCTGGCAAGTCATAAGTGCGGTATATGACTCACACTGTTCAAGAATACAAGGGGATATGATCACAGGCATACGCTACTACTCCCCCTACCCCAACTGGTAGAATGGATCCAAACAGGACACGTCACTGCACGGGATTCTACTGAGAAGGTCGCGAACCTTCTCTAGAATCAGTGACCATATATTGAGCAAGAGCTACAAGGGAGCTTGCACAATACATCCCAACCTAAGAAGGAGAAACATCTCTCGTCGGGATCCAAGAATACCAATCCGTGAGAACCATGTGTCAGGAATAAGCATATCAACACTAAGTACATGAATCATAACAGTTATCATAAATTGGGAATAAGTTATCAGAGAATGTACTCGCCTGGGGTCCTGCTGTCAATATGAATCAGGGTTCAGAGTAAAGCCACAGACCTAAAGATGAAATAATACAAGAGCTGATCAGGGTCAAAAGACATACTAAACATCTAGGTCAAACTAAGTCAAACTAAGACAAACTGGGTCAAGGTTGACGTACAGTTGACTTTGGTCAACTGGTCAACTCCGGTCAATTCTAAGTCTAATCTAGGTTAAATAGGTCAATGGTTGCCTACAGTTGACTTTGGTCAAAAAGTCAACGTTGGTCAAATCTGATCATACCTAGGTCAACTGTTGACTCTACTTCGACGTCTAGTCAAAGTAGTCAACTATGGTCAAGCTAGTCTCTATAAACATCAACAAGGTCAACTTATGAATTTCAATGATTTAGAAATCACTGAAATCGATGGGTCTCTAAAACAACCAAAAGGAGAAAACATTATAATAATATGGTGACACAAAAAGGGAAGAAATATACAGATGTTGTCGGATGATGAAACTAACATCACCAACGTGTCCAGAATGGTCAAATCAGCTAGGATAGCCTGTCCAAAAGTTCAATTTGGACACAGGGGCAAAACGGTAATTTCGGACCAAAATGATGTCCGCCGTTGGACACTTTGCACCGAAAAACGTGCCAAAATAAAAGTGTACAAAACCTAAAAAATTATATGTCCACGAATCCAGAATGACGATACGAACCCAACGGTATATCCAGAATTGGATTCCGTTGACCCGATCTCAAATTGGTCCGTTGACCCGGACATTGGAAACCGATTTGCACGGAAAAGCGTGTCGGAGCCAATGTCCTCAAAACTCAGCAAATTATATGTCAACGAGTCCAGAATGACGATACGAACTCAACGGTATATCCGGAATTGGATTCCGATGAGCCGACGTCAAAAAGTCCCGTTGACTCAGAAAGTGGGACCCGCTTTGTACCGAAATGCGTGCCAGGGCCCACATTCTCCAAATCAAGCAAACTTTATATGAAAACATACCAGAACGACGCCACGAGTCTACTGGTGGTGTCAGAAATCGAATCCGGAGTCCCGGGTTCAAGAATGGAATTTAACAAGTGCAAATTAAAGAATTCGAACGGCCAACTTTGGCGTCGAATTCGACCGACCTAACAAGCTCAAACTGAAATAAAATCTAAAGGGGGCAGAAAGAGGGTTATACCAGCTGTGCACCGGAACTAGTGGCGCACAAAATGGAGCTGCGACGACGAAGATACGAACCCGCGAAGTTGGCGTCACGAAACTGTCCAAAAATAACATAATTTAAAACGTCAACTTGGTGGCCAGTTTTGATGTATCAAACGACAAAATTAACGGACGAAAATTGACAGGAGTGAAGATGGATATACCGAGATTGAGACGGAGCAAAGAAATTGTCGATCCAACGGTCGGATCCTCCAGAAAATCGGTACGAAGTTGCTGTCCCGAAACGTCAAAATTGCACTCCGTTCCCGCGCGCGTCACGGCGGAATCTCGTGCAAAACGCACGGATAGCCCGTTTCCCGCATCGGGGACGACGGAGGCGGCAAGGGGGCTTCGCCCGAGGTCGCCCGGCCATGGGTGGCCGGCCACGGCCGGCGGCGGCGGCGCTGCACCGCGCGGCCTGCCGGCGCGCGCGCGGCCTGCCGGCGCGCGCGCGGCCTGCCGGTTCGCGCTGCTTTCGCAGCTCTTGCTGCGAGCTGCCGCTGCAGCTGCTGGTCAGTCAGGCGCGCGGCCTGGCGCGGTGGGCGCGGCGGTATAGGGGTGATGATGGAGGTGGTGGTGTTGGCTTGGTGGTGGTGGCGAGTGGTGGTGATGAGAGAGAGAGAGAGATAGTATTATATATATATATATATATATATGTGTGTATATATATATATGTATATATATACATATACAAAGAGAGAGAATTAGATATTTTCAAAATAGAAAAAAATAGGAAAATTATGTGGGATATTTGGGCATTCACGAGAGAACAATATGGAGCTTGGGTTCGGGTTCGATCGAGCCGGGTCGGACCAAAATCGGACATGAGGCAATATTCGAATTTAAAATAGGTATTATAATCATGGGTAAATAAGTAGCATGTGGGGGCTCAAATAAATGGGACACAAGTGTCAGGCGGGGTAGTAGGCTTCGTGTGGGCCATGTCCATATTTGGGGTCGACTAGATTGGACCGATGTCGGGTCCCGAAATTAAATTGGAAATCAAATCAGGTTTTACGGCAGATAATTAATTGGCCTAAATTGAATCGAAAGTTGTGCGAAGGAAATGGAGCACAAAATGGAGTGTCTGAGTGGGACACGAAGGTCAGGGGTGAAGAGCGTCTCGAGTAGATCAGGCATGACAAGTTGGTTTCAAGAAAAAGACAGGTCTGGTGCTCCTAAATTAAAAGTCAAGGTAACGTACAAACGATGATCAAGGAAAAGAGTAGAAAATCAATTATTAATTAAATGGTCTAAATTGACCCGAACTTGCGCGAAGCAAAAGGAGTACAAGAGAACAAGTTCGAGTGGGACACGAAATATCACTGTGAAGATAATCTCGTCTACTACAAATTCCAAGAAGGAGAGACTGGCATCCCTGATGCTCTAGAAATCCAAGTCACGGTAAAGAGCATTAAATCAAAATTTATCAAATCGAAATTAATTATATAGAAATGAATTATTGAAAATAATTCATTAGAAAATTCGAAAAATAATTCGGGAAATTCAGGGGGCTTACAATCCTACCCACCTTATAAAAATTTTGTCCTCGAAATTAAAGGTTGGTAGTGGGGTTAAAACATGATAGAAGATTTAGGCAATATTTTAGGCACGATCCAAGAATGACGAGTTTGCACAATCAAGATAATCGATTCGAAATTGTTCAGGCACGATGATGGATTTTGGCACGATAGAATCATGATATGAACAAAATTATATGTGCATGATTTCAGGAATAAGTCAAGTCATTGGGGCACGATTTAAGAGACGATAAGGATAATCGAAGATATACATGAAGTTCAAGTACGGGGTGATCCATAGGACTTAGGTTGATGAAAATCAACCCGTAAGTCGCACATGCTTGATCAAGATGAAAAGCTAACCATGACCAAAACAAGGTTTGGCATAGTTGAGATAAAATTTCAGACACAAACAAAAAATCGAAGTCAATGTCTTATAGGCCCGATCAAAGATTAAGAAGGATGATTGATAAAATCATGAAATACGATCCAAGTTCGAACGCGATTAAAATCGAAAATAGTCTAAGTTCACTTGGCACGATTTGAGGGTTAAGATTATCAAGATCATGAAAATCAAAGTTGGATAGTCATGATCTAAAACAGGGCTAAGAGAAGCAAATGGAGAGAAAAAATTTGAGAATAGCACGATTGAGAGATAGATTGGGTAGAAATTAGATTATAGGTTACATAAGCACGATCAAGATCCAAGTTCAGCTATGAAAGACGGTAAAATCATGAATTCGAAATCAAGGTCCTAAAAGCACAATTTAGAAAGGAATCCAAGTCACAAGGAATTCGAAGTTATCTAGAGTCTAGTCAGCAACCAAGACTCTTTGGCATGATAAACAAGACGACCAAAATTGATTGGTCATGGACAGAAGGGAATTAAAATATTAACAATATCAAAATTTTAAGAAACAATTTAGATATGAAAATTTCAAAATCTTTAGAGTTTTTAAGTGTAGATAACAGATGTAGATACGAGATAGGTGATTTGTGTAATCAAGAAATAGCTAAACAAGACAAAGGAAATTATGGTAAGATGGGAAAATCATCATGCGATGGGAGAGAAAATAATGATAAACAAGAAATAATGGTAGAAATTATCTTCCTCAATTTGTAAAAGAAGTGAATCAATTTAAGATATGACCTGATAACCATACACGTCTATCCAAAATCATGTTGCCAGAATTTACGCCACGCCAGTAAACATAGCTACAATAAATGATAGAGTCCATAACCAAGGTATACACCCTATAATCATGTCATCTAGATTCCTTACCACGCCAACCGGTATGGCTGCAAGAGAATCTAAATTCCATAACTAGGATAGTATATCCAAAATCAGGCTCCATGTCCCTGTCAGGCTAGCTAATATGACTGCGATAAATTCCAAACTCCATAAGTAAAGTAGACACTTACCGTTCTCATCGTCCTCGTCCAAAATATGTTTATCAGGATATCTTAACTCAATTCTTAAAAGAATTATCCAAAACAAAATCAAAGGTCAACAACGAATATTAAGATTTAAATTTCAACAACAAGTCAAGGGTAAGTTAATAGAAACAACGGAAACAACTTCCGAGATAGGGTTAATCAGAGGAAAATCTCAGGAAAAGTCCCGAGTGTACTACCTAGGTCAAGATAGAAAATGGTGAAATATAATCTAAAACAAACCTCGACCATGATACGAGGTTGGTAAATCATATTCTCTCCCCAACCTAGATGATAAATAAGTCCAACTTATACCTTCCCTCTGGGGTCCACAACTCATCCCGAGAAGGAATAAAGTTTGATACGGACAGATATTTCAGAAATCAGGACGAATGGAAACAAGTGGGAAAGATTTGAAAGCCTTCGAAATAAGATTCCCCAGGGGTCATCCCTGGAATCTACCAAGAGTTCCTAATATGTGACTGAGTACCAAAATCCTAAAATATTCCATGACTCAACCTTAATCCTAGGGCAGGCTCGCAGTAATACAGAAAAGCTCAAGTACTACCACGACTTCGCATTTACTGCAAAGACTGACCTGCATGGGCCACCACTAAAAACGTGTAACGACCCGCACCCGGATATACGGGTACGAATACGTGGGCCACGCCCAGCCTACGCCGCGGTATCGGCGGTAGAACGCTGTCAAGTATACTATACTAACTACAACATCTATGAATCCCTAACTAGAAATGTACTCATGTCACATCACGAAAACTAAGGAAGATAAGACAAGAAATAATAACAATATCACTAGAACAACTAGAATCTATAATGATCATAAGACAGAAAATAAAGAAGGAACAACAAGACTAACTAAGGATAACTACCAGGCAACTCACATAGAAGAATAGTGAGATCCACCTCAGCTAGCAACATCCTGAAGTCCAATAATGAGGGCACAACTACTCCTAAAATTTGTCAACATATCCGGTCAGGATGGAACGAGTACATATATCTCATAACATATCTCAAGATAGAATAAAAGCTATAAGACTGTAAATAGAGCATATACAATGAAATCATGGAGAGTACATATATGTATCATGGCATGGTAAGCTGTAGAGCTAGAGCTAGAACAAGAAAGTAGAACTAAATCAGGGTATGTACACAAATCAAGGTAAGCCATATATCCAATGTGTGTGAGTAGCAGTTTCAACTTGTGATCGGCTTGGGTAACTGTCAAGAATCGGCCTGGCAAGTCATAAGTACGGTATATGACTCACACTGTTCAAGAATACAAGGGGATATGATCACAGGCATACGCTACTACTCCCCCTACCCCAACTGGTAGAATGGATCCAAACAGGACACGTCACTGCACGGGATTCTACTGAGAAGGTCGCGAACCTTCTCTAGAATCAGTGACCATATATTGAGCAAGAGCTACAAGGGAGCTTGCACAATACATCCCAACCTAAGAAGGAGAAACATCTCTCGTCGGGATCCAAGAATACCAATCCGTGAGAACCATGTGTCAGGAATAAGCATATCAACACTAAGTACATGAATCATAACAGTTATCATAAATTGGGAATAAGTTATCAGAGAATGTACTCGTCTGGGGTCCTGCTGTCAATATGAATCAGGGTTCAGAGTAAAGCCACAGACCTAAAGATGAAATAATACAAGAGCTGATCAGGGTCAAAAGACATACTAAACATCTAGGTCAAACTAAGTCAAACTAAGACAAACTGGGTCAAGGTTGACGTACAGTTGACTTTGGTCAACTGGTCAACTCCGGTCAATTCTAAGTCTAATCTAGGTTAAATAGGTCAATGGTTGCCTACAGTTGACTTTGGTCAAAAAGTCAACGTTGGTCAAATCTGATCATACCTAGGTCAACTGTTGACTCTACTTCGACGTCTAGTCAAAGTAGTCAACTATGGTCAAGCTAGTCTCTATAAACATCAACAAGGTCAACTTATGAATTTCAATGATTTAGAAATCACTGAAATCGATGGGTCTCTAAAACAACCAAAAGGAGAAAACATTATAATAATAGGGTGACACAAAAAGGGAAGAAATATACAGATGTTGTCGGATGATGAAACTAACATCACCAACGTGTCCAGAATGGTCAAATCAGCTAGGATAGCCTGTCCAAAAGTTCAATTTGGACACAGGGGCAAAACGGTAATTTCGGACCAAAATGATGTCCGCCGTTGGACACACTTTGCACCGAAAAACGTGCCAAAATAAAAGTGTACAAAACCTAACAAATTATATGTCCACGAATCCATAATGACGATACGAACCCAACGGTATATCCAGAATTGGATTCCGTTGACCCGATCTCAAATTGGTCTGTTGACCCGGACATTGGAAACCGATTTGCACGGAAAAGCGTGTCGGAGCCAATGTCCTCAAAACTCAGCAAATTATATGTCAACGAGTCCATAATGACGATACGAACTCAACGGTATATCCGGAATTGGATTCCGATGAGCCGACGTCAAAAAGTCCCGTTGACTCAGAAAGTGGGACCCGCTTTGCACCGAATTGGATACGAACTCAACGGTATATCCAGAACGACGCCACGAGTCTACTGGTGGTGTCAGAAATCGAATCCGGAGTCCCGGGTTCAAGAATGGAATTTAACAAGTGCAAATTAAAGAATTCGAACGGCCAACTTTGGCGTCGAATTCGACCGACCTAACAAGCTCAAACTGAAATAAAATCTAAAGGGGGCAGGAAGAGGGTTATACTAGCTGCGCACCGGAACTAGTGGCGCGCAAAATGGAGCTGCGACGACGAAGATACGAACCCGCGAAGTTGGCGTCACGAAACTGTCCAAAAATAACATAATTTAAAACGTCAACTTGGTGGCCAGTTTTGATGTATCAAACGACGAAATTAACGGACAAAAATTGACAGGAGTGAAGATGGATATACCGAGATTGAGACGGAGCGAAGAAATTGTCGATCCAACGGTCGGATCCTCCAAAAAATAGTACGAAGTTGCTGTCCCAAAACGTCGAAATTGCACTCCGTTCCCGCGCGCGTCACGGCGGAATCTCGTGCAAAACGCACGGATAGCCCGTTTCCCGCATCGGGGACGACGGAGGCGACAAGGGGGCTTCGCCCGAGGTCGCCCGGCCATGGGTGGCCGGCCACGGCCGGCGACGGCGGCGCTGCACCGCGCGGCCTGCCGGCGCGCCTGCGGCCTGCCGGTTCGCGCTGCTTTCGCAGCTCTTGCTGCGAGTTGCCGCTGCAGCTGCTGGTCAGTCAGGCGCGCGGCCTGGCGCGGCAGGGGCGGCGGTCTAGGGGTGATGATGGAGGTGGTGGTGTTGGCTTGGTGGTGGTGGCGAGTGGTGGTGATGAGAGAGAGAGAGAGATAGTATTATATATATATATATATATATTTGTATATATATATATGTATATATATACATATACAAAGAGAGAGAATTAGATATTTTCAAAATAGAAAAAAATAGGAAAATTATGTGGGATATTTGGGCATTCACGAGAGAACAATATGGAGCTTGGGTTCGGGTTCGGTCGAGCCGGGTCGGACCAAAATCGGACATGAGGCAATATTCGAATTTAAAATAGGTATTATAATCATGGGTAAATAAGTAGCATGTGGGGGCTCAAATAAATGGGACACAAGTGTCAGGCGGGTAGTAGGCTTCGTGTGGGCCATGTCCATATTTGGGGTCGACTAGATTGGACCGATGTCGGGTCCCGAAATTAAATTGGAAATCAAATCAGGTTTTACGGCAGATAATTAATTGGCCTAAATTGAATCGAAAGTTGTGCGAAGAAAATGGAGCACAAAATGGAGTGTCTGAGTGGGACACGAAGGTCAGGGGTGAAGAGCGTCTCGAGTAGATCAGGCATGACAAGTTGGTTTCAAGAAAAAGACAGGTCTGGTGCTCCTAAATTAAAAGTCAAGGTAACGCACAAACGATGATCAAGGAAAAGAGTGAAAAATCAATTATTAATTAAATGGTCTAAATTGACCCGAACTTGCGCGAAGCAAAAGGAGTACAAGAGAACAAGTTCGAGTGGGACACGAAATATCACTGTGAAGATAATCTCGTCTTCTACAAATTCCAAGAAGGAGAGACTGGCATCCCTGATGCTCTAGAAATCCAAGTCACGGTAAAGAGCATTAAATCAAAATTTATCAAATCGAAATTAATTATATAGAAATGAATTATTGAAAATAATTCATTAGAAAATTCGAAAAATAATTCGGGAAATTCAGGGGGCTTACAAAACGGGTATAGAAATGTAATTTAGAAATAAATGGGTGATTCTAGTTGAAATTTGGTATAAAATACGAGTACAATGATGAAAAACGGGCAATTTGCAATGAATTATGGTACAAAGTAGGCGTGGAATGGTGAAAACGAGTTTGGTGGGTGATTATAACTGATATATTGTAAAAATGGACGTAGAATGGTGAAAACGAGTATAGATGGGTGGTTCTATTCGAGATATGGTGTAGAATTGGGGTAGATTAGTAAAATCTAGTGTAGATGCGTGATTCTAACCGAAATGTGGTTAAAAAGTGGCATAGATTTGTGGAAACGAGTTTAGAAATGTAATTTCAAATCGAGGTAAGATTTAAAATGCTCGTAGAATGGTAAAAACGAGTATTAATGTGTGGTTCTTGTTGAAATATGGTACCAAATGAGCATACAAAGATGCAAACGAGTATTAGATGGGTAACTATAACTGAAATATAATATAACATAGGCCTTGAATGGTGAAACGAGTATTTGTGGGTGATTATAACTGAAATATGCTTTTGGTAGGCTAAGAATGTTGAAAACGAGTATAGATAGGTGGTTCTAATCGAAATTTGGCGTGAAGTGGGGGGTAGATTGGTGAAAAAGAGTGTAAATGCATCATTATAACCGAAGTATGGTAAAAAAATTACGTAGATTTGTGGAAACGAGTATATAAATATAATTTGAAACTGGAAAAAGGTATCAAATTCTCGTAGAACGATAAAAACGAGTATAAATGTGTCATTCTAATTGAAATATGGTATAAAATGCGCGTACAATGATGAAGAAGTGTATTAGATGGGTGATTATAATTGAATTATGGTATAGTGCGTGGAATGGTGAAATACGAGTATTCTTGGGTGATTCTAAGCAAACTATGGTGAAAATGGATGTAGAATGGTAAAAATGAGTATAGATGGGTGGTTTTAATCAAAATATGGCATAAATTAGGCGTAGATTGGTGAAATCGAGTGTACATGCGTGATTCTAACCGAAATATGGTAAAAGAAAGTGGCATAGATTTACGAAAACGAGTATAGAAACATAATTTGTAACCAAAATAAGGTATAAAATGCCCGTATAATGGAGAAAACGAGCATCAATAAGGGATTCTAACTGAAATATGGGATAAAATGCGCGTACAATGATAAAAATGTGTATTCGGTGGGTAGTTATAATTGAATTATGGCATAAAATAGGCGTAGAATGGTGAAACGAGTTTTTGTTGGTGATTCTAAACGACCTATAGTGAAAATAGACGTAGAATGGTAAAAACTAGTATAGAGATTGGTTGTTCTTTTAATAATATGGTATAGAACGGGCGTAGACAAGTGAAACCGAGTATAGGTGCATGATTCTAACCGAAATGTGGTAAAACAAAGTGGCGTAGATTTGTGAAAACGGATATAGAAATGTAATTTAGAAATAAATGGGTGATTCTAGTTGAAATTTGGTATAAAATACGAGTACAATGATGAAAACGGGCAATTTGCATTGAATTATGGTACAAAGTAGGCGTGGAATGGTGAAAACGAGTTTGGTGGGTGATTGTAACTGATATATTATAAAAATGGACATTGAATGGTGAAAACGAGTATAGATGGGTGGTTCTATTCGAAATATGGTGTAGAATTGGGGTAGATTAGTAAAATCTAGTGTAGATGCGTGATTCTAACCGAAATGTGGTTAAAAAGTGGCATAGATTTGTGGAAACGAGTTTAGAAATATAATTTCAAATCGAGGGTAAGGTTTAAAATGCTCGTAGAATGGTAAAAACGAGTATTAATGTGTGGTTCTTGTTGAAATATGGTACCAAATGAGCATACAAAGATGCAAACGAGTATTAGATGGGTAACTATAACTGAAATATAATATAACATAGGCCTTGAATGGTGAAAACGAGTATTTGTGGGTGATTATAACTGAAATATGCTTTTGGTAGGCTAAGAATGTTGAAAACGAGTATAGATAGGTGGTTCTAATCGAAATTTGACGTGAAGTGGGGGTAGATTGGTGAAAAAGAGTGTAGATGCATCATTATAACCGAAATATGGTAAAAAAAATAGTGTAGAGTTGTGGAAACGAGTATAGAAATATAATTTGAAACTGAAAAAGGTATCAAATTCTCGTAGAACGATGAAAACGAGTATAAATGAGTCATTCTAATTGAAATATGGTATAAAATGCGCGTATAATGATGAAGAAGAGTATTTGATGGGTGATTATAATTGAATTGTGGTATAGTGCTTGGAATGGTGAATACGAGTATTCATGGGTGATTCTAAGCAAACTATGGTGAAAATGGATGTAGAATGGTGAAAACGAGTATAGATGGGTGGTTCTAATCAAAATATAGCATAAATTAGGCGTAGATTGGTAAAACCGAGTGTACATGCATGATTATAACCGAATATGGTAAAAGAAAGTGGCATAGATTAGCGAAAACGAGTATAGAAACATAATTTGTAACCAAAATAAGGTATAAAAATGCCCGTATAATGGAGAAAACGAGCATCAATAAGGGATTCTAACTGAAATATGGGATAAAATGCGCGTACAATGATAAAAATGTGTATTTGGTGGGTAGTTATAATTGAATTATGGCATAAAATAGGCGTAGAATGGTGAAACAAGTTTTTGTTGGTGATTCTAAACGACCTATAGTGAAAATAGACGTAGAATGGTAAAAACTGTTATAGAGATAGGTTGTTCTTTAATAATATGGTATAGAACGGGCGTAGACTAGTGAAACCGAGTATAGTGCGTGATTCTAACAGAAATGTGGTAAAACAAAGTGGCGTAGATTTGTGGAAACGGGTATAGAAATGTAATTTAGAAATAAATGGGTGATTCTAGTTGAAATTTGGTATAAAATACGAGTACAATGATGAAAAACGGGCAATTTGCATTGAATTATGGTACAAAGTAGGCGTGGAATGGTGAAAACGAGTTTGGTGGGTGATTGTAACTGATATATTGTAAAAATGGACATTGAATGGTGAAAACGAGTATAGATGGGTGGTTCTATTCGAAATATGGTGTAGAATTGGGGTAGATTAGTAAAATCTAGTGTAGATGTGTGATTCTAACCGAAATGTGGTTAAAAAGTGGCATAGATTTGTGGAAACGAGTTTAGAAATATAATTTCAAATCGAGGTAAGGTTTAAAATGCTCGTAGAATGGTAAAAACGAGTATTAAGGTGTGGTTCTTGTTGAAATATGGTACCAAATGAGCATACAAAGATGCAAACGAGTATTAGATGGGTAACTATAACTGAAATATAATATAACATAGGCCTTGAATGTGAAAACGAGTATTTGTGGGTGATTATAACTGAAATATGCTTTTGGTAGGCTAAGAATGTTGAAAACGAGTATAGATAGGTGGTTTTAATCGAAATTTGGCGTGAAGTGGGGGTAGATTGGTGAAAAAGAGTGTAGATGCATCATTATAACCGAAATATGGTAAAAAAATTGCGTAGAGTTGTGGAAACGAATATAGAAATATAATTTGAAACTGAAAAAGGTATCAAATTCTCGTAGAACGATGAAAACGAGTATAAATGAGTCATTCTAATTGAAATATGGTATAAAATGCGCGTACAATGATGAAGAAGAGTATTAGATGGGTGATTATAATTGAATTGTGGTATAGTGCTTGGAATGGTGAATACGAGTATTCATGGGTGATTCTAAGCAAACTATGGTGAAAATGGATGTAGAATGGTGAAAACGAGTATAGATGGGTGGTTCTAATCAAAATATGGCATAAATTAGGCGTAGATTGGTAAAACCGAGTGTACATGCATGATTATAACCGAAATATGGTAAAAGAAAGTGGCATAGATTAGCGAAAACGAGTATAGAAACATAATTTGTAACCAAAATAAGGTATAAAATGCCCGTATAATGGAGAAAACGAGCATCAATAAGGGATTATAACTGAAATATGGGATAAAATGCGCGTACAATGATAAAAATGTGTATTTGGTGGGTAGTTATAATTGAATTATGGCATAAAATAGGCGTAGAATGGTGAAACGAGTTTTTGTTGGTGATTCTAAACGACCTATAGTGAAAATAGACGTAGAATGGTAAAAACTGGTATAGAGATAGGTTGTTCTTTTAATAATATGGGATAGAACGGGCGTAGACTAGTGAAACCGAGTATAGGTGCGTGATTCTAACGGAAATGTGGTAAAACAAAGTGGCGTAGATTTGTGGAAACGGGTATAGAAATGTAATTTAGAAATAAATGGATGATTCTAGTTGAAATTTGGTATAAAATACGAGTACAATGATGAAAAACGGGCAATTTGTATTGAATTATGGTACAAAGTAGGCGTGGAATGGTGAAAACGAGTTTGGTGGGTGATTGTAACTGATATATTGTAAAAATGGACGTAGAATGGTGAAAACGAGTATAGATAGGTGGTTCTATTCAAAATATGGTGTAGAATTGGGGTAGATTAGTAAAATTTAGTGTAGTTGCGTGATTCTAACCGAAATGTGGTTAAAAAGTGGCATAGATTTGTGGAAACGTATTTAGAAATGTAATTTCAAATCGAGGTAAGGTTTAAAATGCTCGTAGAATGGTAAAAACGAGTATTAATGTGTGGTTCTTGTTGAAATAAGGTACCAAATGAGCATACAAAGATGCAAACGAGTATTAGATGGGTAACTATAACTGAAATATAATATAACATTGGCCTTGAATGGTGAAAACGAGTATTTGTGGGTGATTATAACTGAAATATGCTTTTGGTAGGATAAAAATATTGAAAATGAGTATAGATAGGTGGTTCTAATCGAAATTTGGCGTGAAGTAGGGGTAGATTGGTGAAAAAGAGTGAAGATGCATCATTATAACCGAAATATGGTAAAAAATCGTGTAGATTTGTTGAAACGAGTATATAAATATAATTTGAAACTGAGAAAGGTATCAAATTCTCGTAGAACGATGAAAACGAGTATAAATGAGTCATTCTAATTGAAATATGGTATAAAATGCGCGTACAATGATTAAGAAGAGTATTAGATGGGTGATTATAATTGAATTGTGGTAGAGTACGTGGAATGGTGAATACGAGTATTCATGGGTGATTCTAAGCAAACTATGGTGAAAATGGATGTAGAATGGTGAAAACGAATATAGATGGGTGGTTCTAATCAAAATATGGCATAAATTAGGCGTAGATTGGTGAAACCGAGTGTACATGCATGATTCTAACCGAAATATGGTAAAAGAAAGTGGCATAGATTAGCGAAAACGATTATAGAGACATAATTTGTAACCAAAATAAGGTATAAAATGCCCGTATAATGGTGAAAACGAGCATCAATAAGTATTCTAACTGAAATATAGGATAAAATGCGCGTACAATGATAAAAATGTGTATTCGGTGGGTAGTTATAATTGAATTATGGCATAAAATAGGCGTAGAATGGTGAAATGAGTTTTTGTTGGTGATTCTAAACGACCTATAGTGAAAATAAACGTAGAATGGTAAAAACTGGTATAGAGATAGGTTTTTCTTTTAAATAATATGTTATAGAACGGGCGTAGACTAGTGAAATCGAGTATAGATGTGTGATTCTAACCGAAATGTGGTAAAACAAAGTGGCATAGATTTGTGGAAACGGGTATAGAAATGTAATTTAGAAATAAATGGGTGATTCTAGTTGAAATTTGGTATAAAATACGAGTACAATGATAAAAAACGGGCAATTTGCATTGAATTATGGTACAAAGTAGGCGTGGAATGGTAAAAACGAGTTTGGTGGGTGATTGTAACTGATATATTGTAAAAATGGACGTAGAATGGTGAAAACGAGTATAGATGGGTGGTTTTATTCAAATATGGTGTAGAATTGGTGTAGATTAGTAAAATCTAGTATAGATGCGTGATTCTAACCGAAATGTGGTTAAAAAGTGGCATAGATTTGTGGAAACGTGTTTAGAAATGTAATTTCAAATCGAGGTAAGGTTTAAAATGCTCGTAGAATGGTAAAAACGAGTATTAATGTGTGGTTCTTGTTGAAATATGGTACCAAATGAGCATACAAAGATGCAAACGAGTATTAGATGGGTAACTATAACTGAAATATAATATAACATAGGCCTTGAATGGTGAAAACGAGTATAGACAGGTTGTTCTATTCAAAATATGGTGTAGAACGGGCGTAGACTAGTGAAACCGAGTATAGATGCGTGATTCTAACCGAAATATGGTAAAAAAAGTGGCGTAGATTTGTGGAAACGAGTACAAAAATGTAATTTAGAAGTAAATGTGTGATTCTAGTTGAAATTTTGTATAAAATGCGAGTACAACAATGAAAATGAGTATTAACGGGCAATTTGCATTGAATTATGGTACAAAGTAGTCGTGGAATGGTGAAAATGAGTTTGGTGGGTGATTGTAACTGATATATTGTAAAATGGACGTAGAATGGTGAAAACGAGTATAGATGGGTCGTTCTATTCGAAACATGTTGTAGAATTAGGGTAGATTGGTAAAATCGAGTGTAGATGCGTGATTCTAACCGAAACGTGGTTAAAAAGTGGCATAGATTTGTGGAAACGAGTATAAAAATGTAATTTCTAATCGAAGTAAGGTTTTAAAATTCTCGTAGAATGGTAAAAATGGGTACAAATGTGTTGTTCTTGTTGAAATACGGTACCGAAAGAGGATACAATGATGCAAATGAGTATTAGATGGGTAACTATAACTGAAATACGATATAAAATTGGCCTAGAATAGTGAAAACGAGTATTTGTGCGGTGATTATAACCGAAATATGCTTTTGGTAGGCTAAGAATGGTGAAAACGAGTATAGATAGGTGGTTCTAATCGAAATATGGTGTGAAGTGGGGGTAGATTGGTGAAAAAGAGTGTAGATGCGTGATTATAACCGAAATATGAGTAAAAAAAATTGCGTAGATTTGTGGAAACGAGTATAGAAATATAATTTGTAACCGAAAAAGGTGTCAAATTCTCGTAGAACGGTGAAAACGAGTATAAATGAGTCATTCTAATTGAAATATGGTATAAAATGTCGCTACAATGATGAAGAAGAGTATTAGATGGGTGATTATAATTGAATTATGGTATAGTGCGTGGAATGGATGAATACGAGTATTGATGGGTGATTCTAAGCAAACTATGGTGAAAATGGACGTAGAATGGTGAAAACGAGTATAGATGGGTGGTTCTAATCAAAATATGGTGTAAATTAGGCGTAGATTGGTGAAACCGAGTGTACCTGCGTGATTCTAACCGAAATATGGTAAAAATAAGTGGCATAGGTTAGCGAAAAATGAGTATAGAAATATAATTTGTAACCAAAATAAGGTATAAAATGCTCGTATAATGGTGAAAACGAGCATCAATAAGGGATTCCTAACTGAAATATGGGATAAAATGCGCGTAGAAGGATAAAAATGTGTATTCGGTGGATAATTATAATTGAATTATGGCATAAAATAGGCGTGGAATGGTGAAACGAGTTTTTGTGGGTGATTCTAAACGACCTATAGTGAAAATAGACTTAGAATAGTGAAAACGAGTATAGATAGGTTGTTCTATTCAAAATATGGTGTAGAACTGGGCGTAGACTAGTGAAACCGAGTATAGATGCGTGATTCTAACCGAAATGTGGTAAAAAAAAGTGACGTAGATTTGTGGAAACGAGTACAGAAATGTAATTTAGAAATAAAGGTGTGATTCTAGTTGAAATTTGGTATAAAATGCGAGTACAATGATGAAAATAGTATTAACGGGCAATTTGCATTGAATTATGGTACAAAGTAGGCGTGGAATGGTGAAAACGAGTTTGGTGGGTGATAATAACTGATATATTGTAAAAATGGACGTAGAATGGTGAAAACGAGTATAGATGGGTGGTTCTATTCGAAATATGGTGTAGAATTGGGGTAGATTGGTAAAATCGAGTGTAGATGTGTGATTCTAACCGAAACGTGGTTAAAAAGTGGCGTAGATTTGTGGAAACGAGTATAGAAATGTAATTTCAAATCGAAGTAAGGTTTAAAATTCTCAGTAGAATGGTAAAAACGAGTATAAATGTGTGGTTCTTGTTGAAATATGGTACCGAACGAGCATACAATGATGCAAACGAGTATTAGATGGGTAACTATAATTGAAATATCGATATAAAATAGCCTAGAATAGTGAAAACGAGTATTTGTGGGTGATTATAACCGAAATATGCTTTTGGTAGGCTAAGAATGGTGAAAACGAGTATAGATAGGTGGTTCTAATCGAAATATGGTGTGAAGTGGGGGTAGATTGGTGAAAAAGAGTGTAGATGCGTGATTATAACCGAAATATGGTAAAAGAAAATCGTGTAGATTTGTGGAAACGAGTATAAAAATATATTTGTAACCGAAAAAGGTGTCAAATTCTCGTAGAACAGTGAAAACGAGTATAAATGAGTCATTCTAATTGAAATATGGTATAAAATGCGCGTACAATGATTGAAGAAGAGTATTAGATGGATGATTATAATTGAATTATGGTATAGTGCTTGGAATGGGTGAATACGAGTATTGATGGGTGATTCTAAGCAAACCTATGTGAAAAATGGACGTAGAAGTGGTGAAACGAGTATAGATGGGTGGTTCTAATCAAAATATGGTGTAAATTAGGCGTAGATTGGTGAAACCGAGTGTACGTGCAGTGATTCTAGCCGAAATATGGTAAATAAAGTGGCATAGGTTAGCGAAAAATGAGTATAGAAATATAAATTTGTAACCAAAATAAGGTATAAAATGCTCGTATAATGGTGAAAAACGAGCATCAATAAGGGATTCTAACTGAAATATGGGATAAAATGCGCATAGAATGATAAAAATGTATATTCGGTGGATAATTATAATTGAATTATGGCATAAAATAGGCGTGGAATGGTGAAACGAGCTTTTGTGGGTGATTCTAAACGACCTATAGTGAAAATAGACGTAGAATGGTGAAAACGAGTATAGATAGGTTGTTCTATTCAAAATATGGTGTAGAACGGGCGTAGATTAGTAAAACCGAGTATAGATGCGTGATTCTAACCGAAATGGGGTAAAAAAAGTGTCGTAGATTTGTGGAAACGATACAGAAATGTAATTTAGAAATAAATGTGTGATTTTAGTTGAAATTTGGTGTAAAATGCGAGTACAATAATGAAAATGAGTATTAACGGGAAATTTGTATTCAATTATGGTACAAAGTAGGCGTGGTATGGTGAAAACGAGTTTGGTGGGTGATTGTAACTGATATATTGTAAAAATGGACGTAGAATGGTGAAAACGAGTATAGATGGGTGTTTCTATTCGAAATATGGTGTAGAATTGGGGTAGATTGGAAAAATCGAGTGTAGATGCGTGATTCCAACCAAAACGTGGTTAAAAAGTGGCGTAGATTTGTGGAAACGGGTATAGAAATGTAATTTCAAATCGATCTAAGGTTTAAAATTCTCGTAGAATGGTAAAAACGAGTATAAATGTGTGGTTCTTATTGAAATATGGTACCGAACGAGCATACAATAGCAAACGAGTATTCGAAGGGTAACTATAACTAAAATATGATATGAAATAGGCCTCGAATGGTGAAAATGAGTATTTGTGGGTGATTATAACCGAAATATGCTTTTGGTAGGCTAAGAATGGTGAAAACGAGTATAGATAGGTGGTTCTAATCGAAATATGCTATGAAGTGGGGGTAGATTGGTGAAAAAGAGTGTAGATACGTAATTATAACCGAAATATGGTAAAAGAAAATCGTATAGATTTGTGGAAACGAGTATAGAAATATAATTTATAATCGAAAAAGGTGTCAAATTCTCGTAGAACGGTAAAAACGGGTATAAATGAGTCATTCTATTGAAATATGGTATAAAATGCGCGTACAATGATGAAGAAGAGTATTAGATAGAAGATTATAATTAATTATGGTATAGTGCGTAGATTGGTGAATAAGAGTATTGATGGGTGATTCTAAGCAAACTATGGTAAAAATGGACGTAGAATGGTGAAAACGAGTATAGATGGGTGGTTCTAATCAAATATGGTGTAAATTAGGCATAGATTGGTGAAACCGAGTGTACATGCGTGATTCTAATCGAAATATGGTAAAAAAATGGCATAGTTAGCGAAAATGAGTATAGAAATATAATTTGTAACCAAAATAAGGTATAAAATGCTCGTATAATGGTGAAAATGAGCATCAATAAGGGATTCCAACTGAAATATGGGATAAAATACGCGTAGAAGGATAAAAATGTGTATTCGGTGGATAATTATAATTGAATTATGGCATAAAATAGGCGTGGAATGGTGAAACGAGTTTTTGTGGGTGATTCTAAATGACCTATAGTAAAAATAGACTTAGAATGGTGAAAACGAGTATAGATAGGTTGTTCTATTCAAAATATGGTGTAGAACGGGCGTAGACTAGTGAAACCGAGTATAGATGCGTGATTCTAACCGAAAATGTGGTAAAAAAAGTGACGTAGATTTGTGGAAACGAGTACAGAAATGTAATTTAGAAATAAAGGTGTGATTCTAGTTGAAATTTGGTATAAAATGCGAGTACAATGATGAAAATGAGTATTAACGGGCAATTTGCATTGAATTATGGTACAAAGTAGGCGTGGAATGGTGAAAACGAGTTTGGTGGGTGATTATAACTGATATATTGTAAAAATGGACGTAGAATGGTAAAAACGAGTATAGATGGGTGGTTCTATTCGAAATATGGTGTAGAATTGGGGTAGATTGGTAAAATCGAGTGTAGATGTGTGATTCTAACCGAAACGTGGTTAAAAAGTTGCGTAGATTTGTGGAAACGAGTATAGAAATGTAATTTCAAATCGAAGTAAGGTTTAAAATTCTCGTAGAATGGTAAAAACGAGTATAAATGTGGGGTTCTTGTTGAAATACGGTACCGAACGAGCATACAATGATGCAAACGAGTATTAGATGGGTAACTATAACTGAAATATAATATAACATAGGCCTAGAATGGTGAAAACGAGTATTTGTGGGTGATTATAACTGAAATATGCTTTTGGTAGGCTAAGAATGGTGAAAACGAGTATAGATAGGTGGTTCTAATCGAAATATGGTGTGAAGTGGGGGTAGATTGGTGAAAAAGAGTGTAGATGCATGATTATAACCGAAATATGGTAAAAAAATTGCGTAGAGTTGTGGAAACGAGTATAGAAATATAATTTGTAACTGAAAAAGGTATCAAATTCTCGTAGAACGGTGAAAACGAGTATAAATGAGTCATTCTAATTGAAATATGGTATAAAATGCGCGTACAATGATGAAGAAGAGTATTAGATGGGTGATTATAATTGAATTGTGGTATAGTGCTTGGAATGGTGAATACGAGTATTCATGGGTGATTCTAAGCAAACTATGGTGAAAAATGGATGTAGAATGGTGGAAAACGAGTATAGATGGGTGGTTCTAATCAAAATATGGCATAAATTAGGCGTAGATTGGTAAAACCGAGTGTACATGCATGATTATAACCGAAATATGGTAAAAGAAAGTGGCATAGATTAGCGAAAACGAGTATAGAAACATAATTTGTAACCAAAATAAGGTATAAAATGCCCGTATAATGGAGAAAACGAGCATCAATAAGGGATTCTAACTGAAATATGGGATAAAATGCGCGTACAATGATAAAAATGTGTATTTGGTGGGTAGTTATAATTGAATTATGGCATAAAATAGGCGTAGAATGGTGTGAAACGAGTTTTTGTTGGTGATTCTAAACGACCTATAGTGAAAATAGACGTAGAATGGTAAAAACTGGTATAGAGATAGGTTGTTCTTTTAATAATATGGGATAGAACGGGCGTAGACTAGTGAAACCGAGTATAGGTGCGTGATTCTAACGGAAATGTGGTAAAAACAAGTGGCGTAGATTTGTGGAAACGGGTATAGAAATGTAATTTAGAAATAAATGGGTGATTCTAGTTGAAATTTGGTATAAAATACGAGTACATGATGAAAACCGGGCAATTTGTATTGAATTATGGTACAAGTAGGCGTGGAATGGTGAAAACGAGTTTGGTGGGTGATTGTAACTGATATATTGTAAAATGGACGTAGAATGGTGAAAACGAGTATAGATAGGTGGTTCTATTCAAAATATGGTGTAGAATTGGGGTAGATTAGTAAAATTTAGTGTAGTTGCGTGATTCTAACCGAATGTGGTTAAAAAGTGGCATAGATTTGTGGAAACGTATTTAGAAATGTAATTTCAATCGAGGTAAGGTTTAAAATGCTCGTAGAATGGTAAAAACGAGTATTAATGTGTGGTTCTTGTTGAAATAAGGTACCAAATGAGCATACAAAGATGCAAACGAGTATTAGATGGGTAACTATAACTGAAATATAATATAACATTGGCCTTGAATGGTGAAAACGAGTATTTGTGGGTGATTATAACTGAAATATGCTTTTGGTAGGATAAAAATATTGAAAATGAGTATAGATAGGTGGTTCTAATCGAAATTTGGCGTGAAGTAGGGGTAGATTGGTGAAAAAGAGTGAAGATGCATCATTATAACCGAAATATGGTAAAAAATCGTTGTAGATTTGTTGAAACGAGTATATAATATAATTTGAAACTGAGAAAGGTATCAAATTCTCGTAGAACGATGAAAACGAGTATAAATGAGTCATTCTAATTGAAATATGGTATAAAATGCGCGTACAATGATTAAGAAGAGTATTAGATGGGTGATTATAATTGAATTGTGGTAGAGTACGTGGAATGGTGAATACGAGTATTCATGGGTGATTCTAAGCAAACTATGGGTGAAAATGTACGTAGAATGGTGAAAACGAGTATAAGATGGGTTGGATTCTAATCAAATATGGTGATAAATTTAGGCGTAGATTGGATGAAACCGAGTGTACAGTGCTGATTCCTCAGTCGAAATATGGTGAAAACAAAGTGGCATAGATTAGCTGAAATGAGTATAGAAATATAATTTGTAATCCTAAAATAAAGGAATTAAATGCATCGTATACAAGGTGAAAACGAGCATCAATAATGGATTCTAACTGGAAATAGGGATAAAATGCGCGGAGACTGATAAAAATGTGTATATGGTAGATATTATACTGTGGGGAAAATTTTGCATAAAATAGGCATTGAATGGTGAAAAACGAGTTTTTGTGGGTATTCTGAACGAACCTAATAGTGACATAGACATAGATGGGGAAAACGAGTATAGATAAGATTGTTCTATTCAAATATGGTGTAGAACGGGCGTACACTATTAGAACCGAGTATAGATGCTGATTCTAACCGAAATGTGGTTAAAACAAAGTGGCATAGATTGTGGGAAACGGTATAGAAATGTAATTTAGAAATAAATGGGTGATTCTAGTTGAAATTTGGTTATAAAATACGAGTACAATGATAAAAAACGGGCAATTGCATGAATTATGGTACAAAGTAGGCGTGGAATGGTAAAAACGAGTTTGGTGGGTGATTGTAACTGATATATTGTAAAAATGGACGTAGAATGGTGAAAACGAGTATAGATGGGTGGTTTTATTCAAAATATGGTGTAGAATTGGTGTAGATTAGTAAAATCTAGTATAGATGCGTGATTTCTAACCGAAATGTGGTAAAAAGTGGCATAGATTTGTGGGAAACGTGTTTAGAAATGTAATTTCAAATCGAGGTTAAGGTTTAAAATGCTCGTAGAATGGTAAAAAACGAGTATTAAGTTTGGTTCTTGTTGAAAATATGGTACCAAATGAGCATACAAAGATGCAAACGAGTATTAGATGGGTAACTATAACTGAAATATAATAAACATAGGCCTTGAATGGTGTGAAAACGAGTATAGACAGGTTGTTCTATTCAAAATATGGTGTAGAAGGGGCGTTAGACTAGTGAAACCGAGTATAGATGCGTGATTCTAACCGAAATATGGTAAAAAAAGTGGCGTTAGATTTGTGGAAACGAGTACAAAAATGTAATTTAGAAGTAAATGTGTGATTCTAGTTGAAATTTTGTATAAAATGCGAGTACAACAATGAAAATGAGTATTAACGGGCAATTTGCATTGAATTATGGTACAAAGTAGTCGTGGAATGGTGAAAATGAGTTTGGTGGGTGATTGTAACTGATATATTGTAAAAATGGACGTAGAATGGTGAAAAACGAGTATAGATGGGTCG
Organism: Iris pallida; assembly: GCA_029216955.1. Taxonomy (NCBI): domain Eukaryota; kingdom Viridiplantae; phylum Streptophyta; class Magnoliopsida; order Asparagales; family Iridaceae; genus Iris; species Iris pallida. The sequence continues at coordinate 59,776 of JANAVB010032739.1, forward strand.
TTCTATTCGAAACATGTTGTAGAATTAGGGTAGATAGATGGTAAAATCGAGTGTAGATGCGTGATTCTAACCGAAACGTGGTTAAAAAGTGGCATAGATTTGTGAAAACGAGTATAAAAATGTAATTTCTAATCGAAGTAAGGTTTTAAAATTCTCGTTTAGAATGGTAAAAATGGGTACAAATGTGTTGTTCTTGTTGAAATACGGTACCGAAAGAGGATACAATGATGCAAATGAGTATTAGATGGGTAACTATAACTGAAATACGATATAAAATTGGCCTAGAATAGTGAAAACGAGTATTTGTGCGGTGATTATAACCGAAATATGCTTTTGGTAGGCTAAGAATGGTGTGAAAACGAGTATAGATAGGTGGTTCTAATCGAAATATGGTGTGAAGTGGGGGTAGATTGGTGAAAAAAGAGTGTAGATGCGTGATTATAACCGAAATATGATACAAAAAATTGTATTAATTGTGGAAACGAGTATAGAAATATAATTTGTAACCGAAAAAGGTGTCAAATTCTGTTAGAACGGTGAAAATGAGTATAAATGAGTCATTCCAATTGAAATATGGTATAAAATGTTCCTACAATGATGAAGAAGAGTATTAGATGGGTGATTATAATTGAATTATAGTATAGTGCGTGGAATAATGAATACGAGTATTGATGGGTGATTCTAAGCAAACTATGGTAAAAATGGACGTAGAATGGGAATGGGGAAAAAACGAGTATAGATGGGTGGTTCTAATCAAAAATATGGTATAAACTAGGCGTAGATGGTGAAACCGAGTGTACCTGCGTGATTCTAACGAAATATGGTAAAAAATAATGGCATAGGTTAGCGAAAATGAGTATAGAAATATAATTTGTAACCAAAATAAGGTATAAAATGCTCGTATAATGTGGTGAAAATGAGCATCAATAAGGGATTCCAACCGAAATATGGGACAAAATGCGCGTAGAAGGATAAAAATGTGTATTCGGTGGATGATTATAATTGAATTATGGCATAAAATAGGCGTGGAATGGAATGGTGAAACGAGTTTTGTGGGTGATTCTAAACGACCTATAGTGAAAATAGACTTAGAATAGTGAAAACGATATATAGGTTGTTCCATTCAAAATATGGTGTAGAACGGGCGTAGACTAGTGAAACCGAGTATAGATGCGTGATTCTAACCGAAATGTGGTAAAAAAAAGTGACGTAGATTTGTGGAAACGAGTACAGAAATGTAATTTAGAAATAAAGGTGTGATTCTAGTTGAAATTTGGTGTAAAATGCGAGTACAATGATGAAAAATATGTATAACGGGCAATTTGTATTGAATTATGGTACAAAGTGAAGTGGTGGATGGTGAAAACGAGTTTGTGGGGTGATAATAACTGATATGTTGTAAAAATGGACGTAGAATGGTGAAAACGAGTATAGATGGGGGTTCTATTCAAATATGGTTTAGAATTGGGGTAGATTGGTAAAATCGAGTGTAGATGTGTGATTCTAACCGAAACGTGGTTAAAAAGTTGCATAAATTTGTGGAAACGAGTATAGAAATATAATTTCAATCGAAAGTAAGGTTTAAAATTCTCATAGAATGGAATTAAAAACGGGTATAAATGTGGGGTTCTTGTTGAAATACGGTACCGAACGAGCATACAATGATGCAAACGAGTATTAGATGGGCAACTATAATTGAAATACGATATAAAATAAGCCTAGAATAGTGAAAACGAGTAAATTTGTGGTGATTATAACCGAAATATGCTTTGATAGGCTAAGAATGGTGATAACGAGTATAGATAGGTGGTTCTAATCGAGATGGTATGAATAGTGGGGTAGATTGGTGAAAAAGAGTGTAGATGCGTGAATATAACCGAAATGTGGTAAAAGAAAATTGTGTAGAATTATAGAAACGAGTATAAAAATATAATTTGTAACCGAAAAAGGTGTCAAATTTTCGTTAGAACAGTGAAAAACGAGTATAAAATGAGTCATCTAATTGAAATATGGTATAAAATGCGCGTACAATGATGAAGAAGAGTATTAGATGGAAGATTATAATTGAATTATGGTATAGTGCGTGGAATGGTGAATAGAGTATTGATGGGGGTGATTCTAAGCAAACTATGGTAAAATGGACGTAGAGTGGTGAAAACGAGTATAGATGGGTGGTTCTAATCAAAATATGGTGTGTAAATTATGCGTTAGATTGGTGAAACGAGCGTATATGCGTGATATAAACCGAAATATGGTAAAAAAAAAATGGCATAGGTTAGCGAAAATGAGTATAGAAGTATAATTGTAACCAAAATAAGGTTATAAAATGCTCGTATAATGGTAAAAACGAGCATCAATAAGGGATTCTAACTGAAATATGGGATTAAAATGCATGTAGAATGATAAAAATGTATATTCGGTGGATAATTATAATGAATTATGGCATAAAATAGGCGTGGAATGGTGTGTGAAACGAGTTTTTGTGGTGATTCTAAACGAACCTATAGTGGAAAATAGACGTAGAATGTGGAAAACGAGTATAGATAGGTTGTTCTATTCAAAATAGTGTAGAACGGGCGTAGATTAGATTAGTAAAACCGAGTATAGATGCGTGATTCTAACCGAAATGGGGTAAAAAAAGTGTCGTAGATTTGTGGGGAAACGATACGAAATGTAATTTAGAAATAAATGTGTGATTTAGTTGAAATTGGGTGTAAAATGCGAGTACAATAATGAAAATAGAGTATTAACGGGAAATTTGTATTCAATTATGGTACAAAGTAGGCGTGTATGGTGAAAACGAGTTTGGTGGGTGATTGTAACTGATATATTGTAAAAATGGACGTAGAATGGTGAAAACGAGTATAGATGGGTGTTTCTATCGGAAATATGGGTAGAAGGGTAGTGGGTAGATTGGAAAAAATCGAGTAGATGCGTGATTCCAACCAAAACGTGGTAAAAAGTGGCTGGCGTTTAGAGATTTGTGGAAACGGGTATTAGAAATGTAATTCAAATCGATCTAAGGTTTAAATTCTCGTAGAATGTAGAATTAAAAAACGAGTATAAATGTGTGGTCTTATTGAAATATGGTACCGAACGAGCATACAATAGCAAACGAGTATTCGAAGGGTAACTATAAACTAAAATATGATATGAAATAGGCCTCGAATGGTGGAAAATGAGTATTTGTGGGGTGATTATAACCGAAATATGCTTTTGTATAGGCTAAGAATGGTGAAAACGAGTATAGATAGGTGTTCTAATCGAAATATGATCTATGAAGTGGGGGTAGATTGGTGAAAAAGAGTGT
>JANAVB010032740.1:0-60939 GCA_029216955.1 Iris pallida
ATAAAAATTAAATTATTATATTAAATTAAAGATTAACGGGAATAAAGAATTGTACCCTTTTGTCCATTGGTTCTTGGTGTCTCTGAAACCCCAAATTCACAAGCAAATCCTAATTATTTTCTTTTGTCTAATCCCACGCCAAGCTGACACAAAAATTTGTCATTTTTGCTTGTTGTCTTGCAATTCTGATGGATTTTCTGACCCAAATAGAAAGAGAGAGAGAGAGAGAGAGAGAGAAAGAGAGAGAGAGAAGAGGAAAAAAAATTTCTTTCCAATGAATTTTTTTCGTAACTTTATTACCTGTCGTCTGTCGGCTGTCTATTGTTGGCTGTCGACTATATCCTTCCAAAAGCTTTAAGATATCAAAAAATTATTTCTTTGCAATTAAATCCTCTTGGGCCCTGTCCTATACTCGTAGATCTCATCTATATCAAGGCAATAACATTGAATATTTGATATCACAATGCGTAAAACTAAAAAAATGACGTGCCCCAAAAAATTTTGACAAACTAAAAATGAAGAGCATACATACCATTTTTAGGGGGCAGGACTGCTTTTGTTCCTCTCAGCTGCTACCTAGTGGCACAACTCAAGTTGGGGCGGTTGTTTATTTTGTTGTTGCTCAGTTGCTCCCTAGGTGAGCATAAGTTTGGGGCGGGATCTTGCTGAATGGGTGGGCTGCCAAGTGCCAATGTTATATATCAAAAATCAATATTTTTTTATTTTTTGGGCCGGGCTACAACCCACATGCCCTCCTTGGGCCCTGCTAATGGTACTTCTAACTTTTCGAATTTCTAAGAAACTAGATGATGAGTAGAAAAAATCTATGATTTTCTAAAATTTAGAAACTAGAGGGTGAGTACAATAATCAGAAAGAACATCCAATAATTGTCTAAAATTGAGAACACAGGAGGTTAATGGTTGATCAAACTAGACTGTCGAATTCAAGCTTAACCCTCCCAACCCAGTGCGCCACCCCCTCCTAACCCACCACCCACACATACACAAATGAGTAAGAACATGTCCACCAATCAAGAGAGAATGAGTAATCGTAATAAATGTTATTCTTCTACAACACCATTATATAAGAGGAATTTAAGGACAAGTTGTTTGATGAATATTAACTCCCATTGAACATACAAATCACTTCCATTCTAGTTGGCATTTTCCCCCACATTATTGAATAAATGATTTTTATTAAGTGCCAAACTAATGTAGCTACTGTTAATCCCGAGCTTAATCAAAGATGGAGAATGGTCAGAAACAGAGATCTCATATAAATAGGTTTACTTTTTTGATCTGAATCTGAGGTTAAAAAGAGACTTTGGAGATCTCACGCAAACAAATTTGCCTCCAAAGAACTTAAATCCAACGAAGAACCACTATAATCCTTCTGATTACAACTTTCACTATTCAGTTACAAACTGACAGAATCAGAGTACGTTCTTCTTTGCAAACATGTTGCAATTGAGACAAAATATTAACAACTTAGAATACGTTCTTCCTTACAAACATGTTGCAATTGAGACATAACATTTACAAGTTTGAAGAAAGAAGGAGAAAAAATATAAAATTAATTATTATTCTTGCTAGGGTGGTGAAGACCATTACTGCTCAAAGCAAGATTTGTCCACCACAGACCAACTTCCACGAACCAGCAAGTTCACAACAGAACTTCTGGAACGCTCGTAGCCACCTCTCTTTGTGACTCGACGGACTCCTGGACTCAACGAACTCCTAGGACTCTTTTTTTTTTCATTTTAGTACAATTTTAAATAGAGGAAAGAGGGCTCATTTATAGAGAGTTATGGAAACCCCATCTCCACTCCTATCCGATTGGGACTAAAATACCATACTCAAAAACAAGTTTGATATTTAAATCCCACAACATGCATCAATCTACGCCTACACCCATGCGACGTACCACTTTGGCCTTTGAGCCAAGTCCTAGTACGAGTTAATTTTTGGTCTGAGTGAAAAAGCATATATGCTTTCTTTGAGGAGTTAATCCTTTTTTTTATAGGAAAATACCCCTATACGGCACTCAGATATGCCCCACCATATCCCATATGCACACCTCAACACATGCAAAGTATTATAGTGAGATACCTACTTGGTGGTGTAGCCGATGTGGATTATTTTACACTAGCCCAAAGACAAAACCACCAACAATTCTCCATATTCTAAATATATGAGTTGAGTTTTCCCTATAGTGACTGTCCATCATGCATTAGGGTAGATGTCACTTCGACTTGAATCTTTCGTATGGGTCAAACAATAATATGATACAAGAATGACTAAACCTTGAGTTCTGTACCATAGTTGCAATTCTTCCCACTCACACAATGACATTAGCTGTGCTTCCTCTAGCATATTAAATTAGGCCATGTACCCGCCTAGTTTCGGTGTATGTATCTTGGGTGTCTAGAAGCTTACCCTTACGAGACGACATATATCTTTTTATACATATATGTGAGTTCTTTTAAAAGGTCCTGGCATGAAGCCTTGCACTTCCTTGCGGTGCTATGCCACTATGACATGGCCCAAAGCCCAAGCTTTACCTTCTTGAGGTACCTTATCGTGGTGTCATACCACTGTATCATGAGGTCCCAGCCTCTTTGTAGTGCTATACTATCCAGCATGAAAGCATTGAGCTTCCTTGTGGCGTTACGTCGTTGTGACATGGCTCGCATAGCTGAGGCTTTATTCTTTGAGGTACCTCTTAGTGGTGTCACACCACGGTAACATGATGCCACCAGCCTCTTTGTAGTGCTGCCTACCAATCTTCATTCTATAACATATGGCTATTTGCCTATGTGTGGTGCTATGCCGCCGTACTAAATAGTCGAAAGCTGAGGCTTTACTATCTCGTGGTACCTTATCATCGCGTCACACTACTGTAGTATGGAGTACTTTGCTCCTTTTAGTGCTACACTACCCGTGGTTCCTGTAATGCACGTCGGACATTCAAAATGCTCGAGAACTCATTACGACATCTAAGCTATCCCCCACAGGACTTGTTCTATACAAAGAACAAATAGTAGAAAATAGTAGTTCTGGATCCGTAACCCCTCAATGTCTTAAAGGATGGACTATCTACTATTCTTGATATTCTTCTAGTCAATGGTCCTCCCTTGAACCAAAAGTTATATGAATAGTACATTTATCTTTAAACTAATAACATAAAACTTTATGGTATTATAAATACACAATACCAGAAGTCTTTCAAGCCTATTTTCTTGTTGTGTCCTCGACTAGCTAACACTTGAGGTCTTTTGTGAAAGGATCTGCCAGATTCTTTTGCCTTCAAACATCAACCACTACAATGATCTATTCTTACTATGCTCATTCGGTGCCCTGTACCATTGTCGCACAGTCCTCATCTTACCATAGATTATCTGATGCCACTGTTGCAGCCTTCTAGTTATCGCAATACATCGACATCACACGGATTTTCACCAACCGCAGGATGATCATATTTGAGCTCCTGAAGCTAATTTGCTTTATCCGCTGCAGGTAATATTGCATAGAATTCAGATTCCATAATAAGAGAAATGTATTCTTCTTTAACTTTCTTGATATAGTAGTACCACCTATGGATCTGCTTCTTCGACTTTCACGATATACCAGAACCAATTATGGAGAAGACGTAACCTCTTTAATCTCTTTTTCTGAGTAATCACTGGAATCGCTGAAGCCTTATACTACTTTCTGAGACTGGTAGTAGTGTAGTATAAATCGATGAGTTCTTTTGAGATATCTTATCATAATCTTCACAGCTTTTCAGTGTTCAATACCTGTATTGCTCGTGAACCGACTCAACATGCCTATAACAAAAGCTATGTCAGATCTGGTAGTACTCGTAGCATACATCAACTCCTGATGATGCCCAAGTACACCAACTGTGTGACACTTTCTTTATGATTTGGCTTTAGCTTCTGATAACACCTATAAGGAGTATCGATCCTAAGAAGATTCTGATATCCATAGCGTGTGTGCATCTTTCCACGTAGTGAGCTTGTGACAGAACAAGCTCACTTTCGTCCGAATTATCTAAATTCCTAGGATGACACCAACATCTCCCATGTCATTCATACAGATTTTGGACATAAGAAACATCTCTGTTCTAGTGATATATTAGTATATCGTTCAACATAGAGACAAATATTGACACCTCTATCATCAACAAACTTTGTGTACTCATACTTAATAGTCTTTTTGAACCTGTAGCCATTTGACCTAATGACCTAGTCAAATTTCTATGCCACGTCTAGAGAGCTTGCTTCACGATGTACATAGATTTTACCAACATACAGAATTTGTCTTCATGACGCTGAACGAAAAATCTATCTGACTATTGCATACAAACCTTTTTTATCAATCCTCTATCCATAAAATTGTCTTGACATCTATTTGATGAAAGATCAGGTTATGAATAGTAGCTACGACAATCTTCATCCTGATTGTTAATATCCTAGCCACTAGGGCATGTAAGTCAATCTCATAAATCTCCTTCTTTTGAGTAAATCTCTACTGCTAACAGCCTAGCCTTGAACCTATCAAAATATTCTTTTGCCTCCATCTTCTTCTTCTTCTGGAAGATTTGATGGGTTTAGCTCCTTCAGGCAGATTAACTAACACCCATTGTTATTGGATGCAAAGAGTAAATCTCATCATCTACTCTCTTCCTAGAAGATCACATCTCCAGTCTTCATCGCCTCATCAGCCTTCATGTGATATATGATAAAGTTATCTACTAAATATTTTGGCCTCCTCACTCGCTTTGCTAAATGTTCAGTGAATACTGGTTCATTCATTGTCTCATCGACGATAATCATTTCCTGTATAACTCCTTCTTTGAAAGTACTAGATTCTTTGGTACTAACAATATTCTACGGAATATCTGCGAAAATGATGTTCTTATGCTTAGCAAGCTTGTCTTCAAAGAAATCTACGTCGTGAGACTCAAAGATATGATTGAATCAATATCAAGAGATCTTCGAGCTTTGCTTTCAATAGTATATCCCAGAAATATAGTCTTCTTGGTTCGTCCTTGGATTTTGAATCTTGACATTCAGAAGCTTCACGTACACCAGAAACCCCTGCATTCGAATGTCATTCGAGTAAGGTCTAGAGCCAGTAGTTCATGAAGAATAATAGGATATATGGCAAATGGTACTTTATCAGAATAATTGTATCCGTAAGCGCAATCTATCCCCATAAGCATTTTGGAAGATCTGCAATATAGATATTATCATCTCTGGTAGCTTCATGATCTTCTTTCTAAAACTCCAATAGATTGGAGAGAATACGAAGCAGTCATTCTATTGATAATTCTATGTTCCATGCAGAATGATACAAATTCCATAGAATAATACTCTTTGTCTTGATCACTTCTAAGTCTCTTGAGTTGATGATAGATTTTGATGTTCAGCTTCAGCTCTAACCTCCCTGGACTTCTCGAACGTTTCATCTTCGAGAAATCGTCTATGAAAGTATTAAGATACTTCATCCCGACCTTTGTCGAAAATTGCTAAAGTCACATATATTTGAGTACACCAACTCCAGAAGATCTTTACTTTGGTTTAATTGTCTGAGCAGCTTTCTAACAATCTTTGTCCTTGTACAGACTATATATTCCTCCACCTCATTACCCCCACAATCTCGAAATAAGACCTAAACTAGACATCTTGAAGATGATGTTATTTAGTATATTTCTTAGTCTATTTGTCACAACTCAATTAAGAAATTGCAATGACTTCAACAGAAGTTTGAACATCCTGTCACGACCCGCACCCAATGTAAGGGCACGAGAAGTGGGTACGTCTAGCCTACGTCGCAGTGTCGGTAGTAGAACACTGTCCTATGTCACAACATCTAATACAATCTAGAATATGCTCCGAAAGTAGAATAATATAATAAGTAATCTCAATCACAAACTAAGATGGAAAAGAAGATAAGATAATCTTAACAGAGAGCCACAATATGAATAATAAGTCTCGGTGTAAACCACACCATAAATAATATCTCAATACAATCACATTGTCTCAATGACTAGATAATGATATAAGTCTAATCTAAACCAATGGCAAGTCCTCAACGACTACTGGATCCTGCTGAGGGTCCAGGTCACCTGTGTCAACTAGGCCTACTCTATAGTAAGTATCGCAGCAATCCTCATCATCTATAATATTTCAACAGGTCCAGTCAGGACAGGAACGAATACATATCTCTCACACAGATCATAACATGAAAGGAAATATAAAATAAGCTATAGAATAATATACATGAACTGCTGTAAAGAAATAATAGAGAGACTGTAAAAAAGGAAGAACATGATATAGTAGAAATAGATATACATGATATAGATAAGAAAACTGAACTATATACGTGATTTAGAGCACATATTTGGTTATGTAAACAGGCTTAGGTTATACATGACTTAAATCTAGTTTGGATTTGTACATGATAAGGGTGTAGATCATATAACCAAATAAATACTCTTTCTGCCCCAATCAGTACATAAGGATCTGTCCAGGTTATGTTATTGTACATGAAAGTAGTGTGTCACATGGATAGCTAGTCCACATGAACAGTGGGTTATACATGAAGGCTCACATGATCATGAGTGTACATGAATGTCACATGAGTATACATGAATAAATACGAATACAAAGAATAGACGATGCACATGATAAAGTACATGAGAATAATATACCCGATGTATCCCAGGGGATAACATCGCATGAAGAGATCCATATAGTACTAATCCGTGATAACATCGTGACAGCAACAAGTAAACTAGTCTATAACAAGTAAATATGTCCAAGCAAGAATGAAACGGTCAGAGAATGTACTCGCCTGGCAATCCAAGCTGATGATGAGGAAGTGTAACTGAACTGGAGTGATGTAATCCTATTTAAAACAACCATAAGTCACAACAAGGTCTAAAATATCATAAAGAATGCCTACAATACAATTCTACATGATTCTAGGTCCTTCTAGGTCAAAGTCAACTCTGGTCAAACCTGGACAACTGTGGTCAAACCTGGTCAACTATAAGTCAACTAGTCCTTTTACTAATTTTTAGGTCAAGCACAAGTTTTCAAGTCATTTTAAGTTCGTTTGAGTCGATTTGGATCAAGTTTGACACAAAGTTGACTTTTGTCAACTTGTCGGTCGATTAGGTCATTCTAGGCTCATTGGGTCAATCCTAAACTGACTCAATACTCCCTAGGTCACATTCACAAGCAAACAATTACACACAGATATATATATATATATATATATATATATATATATATATATATATATATATAGTGTGTGTATTCGTAGATGCATTACCTAGAACGAATATAAAATATATATATATGTATTATATATATATATATAAAATATAAAAAATATATATATATATAGTGTGTGTATTCGTAGATGCATTACCTAGAACGAATATAAAATATATATATATATATATATTATATATATATATATAAAATATAAAATATATATATATATATATTATATATATATATATATATATTTTATATATATATATATATATATATATATATATAATCGCTCTCTTCTTCTCCTTGGAGAGGAGCGCCGCGCCTAGAACCCTAACCCCCACCGACACCGGCTTGGCCTCTGGCCGGGCAGGCGTCCCCATTTGCGTTTGGATCACTTGACCAACGCGATCTCCTGCCTTGACAGTTCATGGCATTGAAGTCGTTCGCGGAAGTGGTTGGGTTTGCCCCCCCGGAACCCCAATCGGTCTCTATTCGTTCCCCTTCCCTTTCTAGAGGGGTTCCTGTTGTTTCCTTTTCGGAGGAAGATGAACAGATCTTGGTTCAACCTTTTAAGTTTGCTTTGATTGAAAAATTCTTCCATGCTCGGCCATCGATTGAGGTGATCCGCAAAGCGTTCACTGGCTTCCAATTTGCCGGAGAGGTGAAGGTTGGTGTCATTGACCCGAAGCATATTATGATTCGACCTACCCTTGAGGTGGATTTCCTCCGTCTTAGGGCTCGAGAGATGTGGTATTTATCGAGAGCTCCTATGCGTGTGTTCCGATGGTCGAAAGATTTTTGCGCCTCTCAGGAATCGCCGTTAGTTCCTACGTGGATCTCTTTGCCTGGTCTTCCTCATCAACTGTTTGCCAAAAACGCTCTCTTTTCAATTGTTCTTGGGATTAGGACCCCTCTCAAACTGGATCGTGCTACTGAATATTTTACCAGACCAAGTACAGCTCGCGTCTTTGTTGAGGTAGATGCTAGTAAAACCCTTCCTCCTATGGTGCGCATTAATTTACCTCATGGTCGGACCATCAATCAGAAAGTGGAATATGAACATGTTCTACAGTATTGTTCTCTCTGCAAACACCAAGGCCACGTACAAACTTCATGCAAAACTACTAAAGGAAACCCACCTCAACTCAAGCACAAAGAACCCATAGTTGCTGACATCAATGACTTCCCTATTGGCCAAGACAAGGGAGACACTTCCAATCAAGCCATTAATGAAGATGCTATTAATACTCAACCGCCAGGTGAAGTACGGTTGGCCACATCAGCGGATGTTGATCCTATCAATGAAGACCCGTCTCCCGATCAAGCCATTATACCTCCCGCAGCCATTACTCCACGAGCCATTTCTCACGTCAACTCAATACTTTTACCATCACCTCACAGCCCTGCTCCAGTCATTCCTGCAAACCCTCCCTTATTTGATCAATCTTTTGAGGAAGGAGAGATTCGGTCGTGGGCGGACGAGGTCGAGGCTGAGGATCGACAGACGAGTCCTCCGCCGGACCCAGATCATCCGGCTGCGGACGGTTCAACTGCTCCTGATCCGATTGCTCCAGTATTGCCGTCGGCTCCTCCAGATGGCTCTGACCCAGCTTCGTCGTCAGTCGCCATACAAACGACTATCCCCTCTCAGCCCCCAGCTCTCCAAGGTGGTCAAAAGAAGAAGAAGACTGTCCCTCCCCCAGTGCCTCCTCGCATCCTCAGATCCTCCTCCAAGGTTACCAATACTCAATCCTCATCCTCCTCTCATGATTAAAATCATTAGCTGGAATATTCGGGGTATTGCCAATGCCATGGCTTTTAAGAGATTTAAGTCACTTTGTCGCACAAATAAAGTGCCTATAGTTATCATCATTGAACCTAAAGTTCAATCGGACAAGCTACTTTCTTATCAACTTAAGCTGGGTTTTCAAACTTCTGTGAGTAATAGTAAAGGCAATATATGGATCATGGCGCGTTAATCTACGGATATCTCTGTGGTTGATTCCTCAGATCAATGTATTACAGTGACTGTCTCGTCCCCGCTCTTGCCGGAGGTATCTCTACTTACGGCTGTGCATGGAAGTAATACGAAGGAGGGTAGGCGATTCTTATGGCGTCAACTTCTTTTAATTCGACATCGTTGGAATTATCCGTGGATGCTCAGTGGTGACTTTAATGCCATTACCAGTGTTGATGAGAAATTTGGCGGTCTCCCTCCTTGCTCTGTTTTAATGAAGGATTTTCAGGAGTTTCAATTAGCTGCTGGCTTGCATGAAGTTCCGTACACGGGTATTTGTTTCACTTGGGTTGATAGGCAGTGTGGGTCTCCCAAGATGGGATCGAGGCTTGACAGAGTCCTATTTGATTCAAAATGGTTGAATTGGGCCCCTCTCTCGACTTTCATGCATTTAAATAGAACTGAGTCGGATCATGCTCCTATTTTGCTCTCTCTGGACAGTGAGAAGCCTACTTCCCCTCGGCCTTTTCGCTTTCTTCATTTTTGGAAAGAGCATGAGACGTTCATTTCGGTGGTGGAGTCAGCTTGGTTATCTATTGATCATATTAATGCTCTTATTCACATTGGGCTTCGGCTTGGGGCTACGAGACGAGCTCTCTCTTCCTGGAGTCGGGCAATGTTTGGTGATATCTTTCAAGAAGTTAAGAAAGCTGAAGATACGGTGACTGCTATTGAAGCGGAGTACGAAACCAACCCGTCTCTCCTCCCTCAATGGTTGCGTGCTCGTGCTCGGTTGAAGCAACGTCTTCGTATTGAAGATGCCTATTGGAAGCAAAAGGCTAGAGTTAAATGGGATGAGGCTGGTAATCGGCTGCACATTCATCATATTCAGTCTGCATCTGGCTTGACTCTTTCTTCTTTGCATGACATTCAACTTGAGGCCAATGATCACTACAATAAGGTATTCTCTTCTCCTCATTGTCCTATTGAAGATGGTTACCTTGATAATATTCCTACTCTCATTTCTCAAGAGGATAATGATTATTTGATCGCTAAATCGACAATGGAGGAGTTGTTTGAAACTGTCAAGAGTATGGATCCTAATAGTTCTTCGGGTCCAGATGGATTCACTGGCCTTTTCTACTTAGCATATTGGCCTATTATTAGCAATGATATTTTCCAAGCAGTTTGCCTTTTCATGGATGGTTTTGCTCTACCTCATTCGATCACGAGTACATTCTTATTGCCTATTCCTAAATCTAAACATCCAAAGGCTCTTCATGACTACCGCCCGATCAGTTTGTGCAATTTTATCAACAAGCTTATATCAAAATTATTGGCTCGGAGATTAGTTGCTATCCTTCCTCGGATCATTTCTTCCGAACAAAGTGGGTTTGTTCGCGGTAGAGAGATCGTTGATAATATTATTATGGCTCAGGAGATGATTTCTGCTATTGATCATAAACACTGGGGTGGTAATATGGCTGTTAAGCTCGACATGAGCAAATCTTATGATCGAGTTAGTTGGGCTTTCCTTCTGAAGGTTATGAAGCAATTTGGTTTTTGTAATGAGTGGAGGGCCTTAATCCTGCATCTGGTTGATAATATATGGTTCTAGACTTTGATTAATGGAAGGTCCTCGGGGTTCTTCCATGGACAATGTGGCATTCGTCAAGGGGATCCAATTTCTCATGCATTGTTCATTATAGCTGCTGAGGCATTGAGCAGGAGTCTTATTCAGTTGAACACTATGTCTGGTTTTTCTTCCTATTATTCACCGAGAGGATGCCCTAGAGTTTCTTATTTGGCATATGCGGATGACGTGCTCATTTTTTCTGGTACAGACAAGCGCTCGGTTCAGCTTCTTATGCAGGCCATTCGCAAATATGAAGCCAATTCGGGTCAGCTTGTTAATGCTGCTAAATCTGCAATGATGCTATCTGAGAATATTACTCATGATAAGGCGCTTGAGTTGCAACAAATGACTGGTTTTCAACTACAACATGGCTCTATGGTATATTTGGGATGCCCGATCATGGTGGGTCGCAGGAATGCTGCTATGTATGACGAATTGATCGAGAAAATTCAAGCTAGGATTTCGGGTTAGAATAACAAGCTTTTCTCTTTTGGTGGAAGGTTAGTACTTATCAAATCTGAGCTTTCCTCTATTCCTGTTCACTGTTTATCGGCCTGCAATCCTCCGATCTCTGTACTTAACCGGGTTGAGAGCATGTTGGATAACTTCTTTTGGGGTTCGAAAGATGGTATGCATAAACGTTCTTGGCTTTGCTGGGAACGTGTAGCTCGTACTACTACTAAAGGAGGGCTTGGGGTTCATAGATTGCAGGATGTCTTGGACGCTATGACTGTTAAACTATGGTGGAAGCTTAGATCGACATCCTCGCTTTGGACAGTTTTATGAAGGCCAAGTATTGTGCATCTTCGAATCCTCAACATGTGGAGATTACATCTGCGGCTTCACATGTTTGGAAACGTCTTCTAAGTGGGCGGCATTTAGGGGATGTGTTCATTCAGGAAGATGATCAAGGAAATGTTGCTTGGTTACCACATCCGTCTCGGAAGTTCTCGATCACCTCGGCTTGGGATCAAATTCGGGTTCATCATCCTCAAAGTGGTTACTTCAACAACATTTGGAATAAGTGCATGCCTTCTAAATGGTCTATACTATTATGGCGTATTTTATTCAATAAATTGCCTACAGATGACAATGTTTAGAAGCTTGGTTTTTCTTTAGCCTCGTCATGTCACTGCTGCTCGGTTCCTCAAAGGGAGTCTGTTCTACATATTTTCGGAGATGGGAAGTTAGCTGCTGAAGTCTGGAGTTATTTTCCGGTGATGCTTGGGGTACGGGCTAGTAGATAGGATTTGTTACAGAGATTCCAATGCTGGTGGAGGAAGAGACAGAAACATGTTAAGCAAGTGGTAGTGGGCGCGATCTGTTGGGTGTTGTGAAAAAATCGTAATAAGTTTCGTTATGAAGCTTATTCATATACTTCGGCACAGTTGATTACTGAAGTGAAGCGCCAAGTCAAGAAGTCGATGATTCGATGCTCGCACTCTGAGATCCCTTTCCTATAGTTGTTTCTTTTGCTATGATATTCCTCTTGTATTTTGAAGATGTTCATATACTTATGATGATAGAATAAAGAGGTTTTGGATAAATAAATATATATATATATATATATATATATATATATATATATATATATATATATATATATATATATATATATATATATATATACACACACACACACACAAACACATATACTTAAGCTCGTGAAGAAGAGGTTGTGTGTGTGTTGATAATAGGCTGCTACTGGGGTTCAAAACTGAGACAAGTTGGTTATATATACAACTATATGAATATATCATATATATACATATATACACAAGTCTATTTGAAAGAAAACTTTATATATATATATATATATATATATATATATATATATATATATATATATATATAGATATGTACTAATATATACACATACATGTATAGGGGAGAAAGAATGTTGGATTTACGAAAGGGAATTGGAAACTCTGATCTGAGAAAAAAAGATCTGATGAAATACATTGTGGACTCCCTCTAATGCAGGGGGCAAGTCCAGTCTGTATGACACGTCACCGACTCTTCTATTGATAACGAAAGGTCCGATGAAATGGGACTAAACTTTCCACCTCCACCAAAGCGAATAGTACCACACGTCGGAGATATCCTCAAGAACACCAGATCTCCAACCTAGCACAAACATGGTTTCAACTTAACTATAATAATCACATGATCAAACAAAATCATAAAACAAACAAGATCCTTGTTTGCCATGAAATATAAAAGAACAGAATAATTATCGGAGGACCGAACTTTTACTTCACGTTACAAACTCGCTTGTACAAAGAAAGCCTAGGGACGAAAACCTAGGTACAGCAGTCTAAGTACAATTGTTTATTTTAGATTCCAGGGGGTGACGATAGAGGCTCGGGAAGGCGACGGCAGCCCTGCCTTACTCCTTGGACGATCGGTATGCAGCCTTGGCTCTCTGTGAAAAGGTGGTAGGCGTTGACGAAGGAATGCTCTTCTTGCTCCTCTGTTGCTCTTCTGGCTTCTCTTTCTCTCCGTGTACTCCTTCTTTTTGACTATTGGGGGGGTCTCTCTGTATATACGTATTTTTCTCTCTGAAATTGTATATCTACAAGGGAATGGCACCTTGCTATTTATAATAGTGGGATGTGATCATTAGGGTTGCCAATGATTAGCTTATGGAGATGGCGGCGGCTTGGAGATTGGTCCATCTTGGCCATTCGTTTTAATTATGATGAATCTGGGCCATTAGGTGTAGATTGCACCAAATCTCATGAGCAATTAATGCTGATTGGAATAAATCTTCCTTACGCTGATCTTCTGATATCTGTGAATAAATCAGATTTATTCTTCTGCTACGTGTCCCAGATTTATTGGGATCTGACCCAATTTTTAATGGCAGCAAATCTGAGGAATTAATCGGTTTAGGACACGTGTCCTAGGAGCTGCTGGAGGGAATCTGGACCGCATAAATAGTGAGCCGCATACGAATGTGAGCCGCATATGAATATGAGCCCACGTGTCAGGGCTGTGTAGGCAGTGGCCTTTATTTGAGTCCTCTAACCACAGAGAAGTAATCCTTGTGGGCCGCATAGGTATATATCCGCCTGGACCGCATGGATATGATCTTCGTGAACCGCATGAGAAATCCTCGCTCGATTCGCATGAGGCTATCATAGCCTGAGCCGCATAGGATGGATTTACTTCGGAGCCGCATGGGAAGTCCTTTGCTCGAGCTGCATGAGGCTCCTATGGCCTGAGCCGCATAGGATGGATTCACTTCTGAGCCGCATGGGAAGTCCTTTGCTCGAGCCGCATGAGGCTCCTATGGCCTGAGCCGTATAGGATTTACTCTGAACCGCATGAGAAGCGAGCCGCATATGGATGCCCACGTGGCAAGGCCACGTAGCATTCTTATGGCTCTCGGGAGATTTGTGTCAGAGATTTCTTTCGTCTTTCCTAGAGATTCATCATTATGGCAAAGCCATAATTACCTGCCTTTGGTGTCAGGGCTGTCCACTTTTCAGAGGGGTCGGCCGTCATAGCAATTAATGCAGCGTAGGTGGAGGGGGGCGCTATCAGGCCACGTGTCTTCTGAGCCGCATAAAACGCTTTGGGCCGCATAGCTCCTTGTGCCGCATGATACCCTGAGCCACATGGACTTTCAGTACCGCATGGGTCTTTCCTGGCCGCATGAGTCATTTTCTTTAGTATTTTCCATGCTTCTACAGGACCCCCTTCAAAGTTTTTAATTTGTAAAATTGAAATACTTTGAATAAGAAGCATGGCCAGGTTCCTCTAGCCGCATATGGAATTCTGACCGCATAGAAATCTCGGCCGCATAGATTATTCAGCCGCATAAGTGACTTAGCCGCAGGAGACTGTTCAGCCACATAGCTGCTTGCCACGTGTGCAGGTCTTTAATTGCCTCAAATTCGTTTCAGTGCCGTCTTAGGAGGGAATCCCAAGAGTCAGCTCATTAAATCTTTCGGATTTGACGCCTTGGGTGGATCTTGGAGACGAAACCCAAGGAGTCGGTTGCGCTCTTCATGAGTCGGTCATGGCCCACGTATCCTCCTTCTCCCGTCTTCCTATAAATAGGAAGAGTTTGAAGAGAGAGAAGGCTTCTTTGTTTTCCTTATTCTTCCGCATACCTTCCCTATCTCGATCGCTCTTCTCCTCTTTTGATAGTTAATGGCTCCCAAGAAGACCATGGCAGTAAAGGGCAAGAAGGCGACCTCCACTTCCACCTCGGCTGTGGCTGCTACTCCATCCGTCGCCGTACCTGATGTTCATCCTGACGTTCACCCCCCCATTACTGGTAAGGGCAATACATGAGTTAAAGAACCCCAACCGCTATGGTTACGTTGCATACTTTATGTACGAGCCTTTGTGAATCGCATGTTTGCCCTATGGCTGAGCTGCGAGCCGCATAAGAGAACTACTGCGTCTGTATGCGTACCTTGCTGGCGAAGCCGCATAGGTGACGCTAAACCGCATAGACCTTTTATTGCATGGAGCCACATGAGATTTCTGAGAGTCTCATGGGGCTGCATGGATGTCTTCTTGAGCCGCATGGGGTTCGAGAACACCCAATTGGCTCTCTCTTATTTTATCCCTCCGTTTAACTTACTGTTCTCTGTTTGTTCTTCAGTAAACCTGTCGGTTAATGCCGCTGGAGAACTCTTGGTGGGTAGCGCTCAAGCCGCTCTCGGCTATAGGTATGACCATATTGTCCAGTATATGGCTGACCAGTTTCCGAGCGATGAGCCTACGGTTAGATTGAATGCCATCAAGAATCAGTCTTTTCACTTCCTTAACGCTATGATGAACTCTGGGAAATTTGAAGGGGAGTATTTGAAGCCTGCGTTCTTTTTTGGAGACGCCTTGACCGTGGAGAACGATCATGTCCTGGAGGTGTTGGAGGACTGGAACTTTGTTTCTAACGGGATAGCGATTTGCATCCGTCAAATGGAGCGACACTTCCCGCTATCTTGGTTTAATATGCTCCCGTTAGATCGGAAGATGGGAGAGACTTTAACCCCTACCAGAGGTGGGATATTTGTGGGGAACATCCATTATAATAACCATATGAAGTCTGTGATCGCCGGCAAAGTGCACACTAGTTGTTCTGTGACGGGGTTGGTCCCAGGTTCTTTCTTGAATGTGGCGGGCCCTAATTTCTCATTCTCTACCGCCGATACTTTTATAAATCAGCTTGATCGAAAAGGCTCCTATCCCGTTGGTCGGTTGACGTTCCCTGGTTGGGTGCACTCTGTTCCTTCGTGGATTAATTTGTCTATTTGGATCTTGCAGAAGTATGAGGCCTTTTTGTGCGAGATTGGCCTGTACCATGCTATCCGAGGTACCAGTCATGGCTTGTCCATAAACAAGAAGCTGTTCATGTCTCTGCTGGAAATGTATAATTGCCGTACGGGGACCTTTTACACACCTGTGGGGGAGATGGGACTCGCGCTCCGTGAGATGCACGCGGTCTCCAAGCTTCCTTGGGGGAACGAAGCGTTTGAAGCGTATACTCCCACTAATGAGGAACTCGAAGATCTGGAACGGCGGTACCCTAGCTTTGTGGCCCTTTACCAGGAGATCTTGTGCCATTATAGCACATGTTATCAGATGACTCGAAAGGATAGTAACCTGGAAGGGAATGCTCCCTTCACCAGAGATTGGGTGCACTATCTCTTCTCGACAGATGCCTTAGGTAGAGTCACCTCTCGTCGCCCTCGATCTCGGGAAGCGGTTGAGGGCTCGGTGTCGTCGGCTAAGGGAGTGGCCATTACCAGCGACAGATTCGGGAACCAAACTGATACTTTCGATTACTTTTACCAGGATACTCAGGAGCTGTCTGAGAAAGCGCTTTTGGCGGGATTTTTGATGATCTGGCTACGAAACTGTATAGTCTCGGGAGGAGTCGATTCTATTGAGAGAATTAGTTGTAACTTCATCCTTCCGGCTGTGAAGTTAGTTTTACGAATCAGGTTAGCTCTTCTTCTGGCCATGGTATGCAGCATACACCGTGGCCTTCGTACCTTCACATCCAAAATCATTGCTCGCAACGTGGCCAAGGATTTTTAACGAACTGAGTTACCTTATCACTATTTGATGGGGTGGCTGCTGATACATTATCCATCTTTGATGAGGCCGGGCTCTGAAGATGGTATGACTGATGATGACGCATTTATCTTCCGCTATCGTGACGAGCCTTGGGAGTGTGAAACCATGCGAACTTGCCGGATGGCATTGGCTAGAGCAGATAAGTATCATATCTTCGTATCCGTCCCTCGCTTTACTGCCAGGGACATAGATGCTGTTCATATTGACGGTATCGTGCCCCCTCAGCTTCTGGATGGCCAGATGCTATTATGGTTGCGTAACATTCGTCCTGTACATCTAGTGTACCGTAATCGTAATGCTGTTTTTTTTGGAACCTTATCTGCCTAGCAGGTTTGCCCGGCAGTTTGGATACAGCCAACTTTGTCTGGACAACCCCAGTCCTTGCCTGGGTTATAAGGGTAGTCTTCTTGATGGTATCAGAGCTTGGCAATATTATGATTCGTTCCACACTCGTACCATTTTCTCCGTTCCTGCCATTAAGGAGTCAGTGGAGATCTTGTACATGGCAGCTCTGTATCATGTCATGGCGAATAAGCCCCCAGTTGGTTTTAATCCGGGTACCAGTTTTATTGTTGGCACCAGTCTGGAGGAAGGTTCTCAAGGGGCCAAGAAAAGAAAGGTTAGGGCCGAAGTGCCAGATTTGGATTTCGCTGCTGAGGGTGGAGAAGGCAACCAGTGCGATGAAGATGACTCTATCCTTCCAGTGGTAGGCGCAGAAGTAGATCAGTCGCATGTTTTGTCAGATGAGGTGCTGAGGGATCAGTCTCTTGTTGCGCCTGGTCCTACTCCGAAACGTAGCAGGCAAGTCTCTCCTATAGGCCGTGTTTCTCGATCTCGAAAGTTGGTCGCAACCAGGCACCGTCCGCTGGCCATAAAAGAGGGTGGAGAAGAAGTCAACCCTGTGTCAGAGGTAACAAAACTGCTCTTGATCCCTTTTCCCTTCTTTTCTTTGAGTTTCAATCCTAACCGTCTTCGTTCCCTCTTTTAGGTGTCTGGAGAAGAAGAAGAAGAGTTTCAGGATGTTGAGGCGGCGACCCAGGGTGACGGGGACTCCCCTGAGCCTGCTCCTATTCGAAAGAACGCAGATCAATCTGTACCCTCCCTCGAGGTGACGGGGGCAGGGGACGTGACTGAGTTTAACTCGGGGATCGCGGATGAGGGGACTATGCCAGTTGTGGATGAGCCACGGCCTTTATGCCCTTCCCCTGGTAAGATGAGCCGAATCTTAACCCATAAGGAAGCCTATCTGCTCTATCATCATGTCCTTTGGGTTACGTCGATTGATTATTATTCTGGGCATTCAGGTCCTGTTCCTCCAGTGTCGATGATGGACGTTGCTGAGGCAATCCCAACCGAAGGGGCATCGGTGGACAGAGGTGTACCCCCTCACTATCCGAATCGTCTTGATGGGCCTTCCGGGGGCCCGTTTTTAGTGGGGCAATTCTCGAGGCCATCGGGGCAGGGAATGATGGTCCTTGCATCATCCTCTACTCCGATGGCTTCGAGAGTCGAACTCTCTTCCCTGCCAAGCATCTAAGCTCTCCGGGTGGCGGAAGACGAGTTGGCCGCTATCCATGCATCTTTCTTCTCGGAATCTGTTCCTTCGATGGCGACCTCTAGCGTTACTCCTCCGACGTTGCCACTCCGGCTTCCCCTGACGTCCTCCTCTGCTGAGATTTTGGACGACGCGTTGCAGGACGTGGTTGCCAGTTTTCATCGTCATTTGAAGAGGGGAATCGAGGCCGCTGTAGACAGAGGGACCTCTTTTACCTTGGCCTGACAATGTACCCATGGTCAAATAAACATCCTTAGGGATCTTCCTGATGATGCAGCGATAGCTTCGCTTCTGGAGGCAAAATTGCTAGAGGCTGATCAGCTGATGTCCGAGCTTCGGGCATTGCGGCAGGTTGATCTGCCTACTGTTATAAACGAGGAGCGGGTTTCCCTTATTGCTGTTATAGAGAGAACCAGAGCGGCTCGAGATAAGACCAGACCGGGCGTGCTGAAGGATCTCAGTGACTTAGCTGATCGGTATGATCAACTGAGTTATGCGACTGAAAACGTCGTGGCTCGGGAGGAGTCTGTCTCTCGTGAGATTACTGAGACACGGGAGCAGATCCTTGCGCTTCAGAAGAAGTTGGCTTTTTTGGAGTCTGAACTCGAGACTACCCGCAATGACAGGGGACTGATTGTTCAGGAGGCTGACAGGATTACTCAGGCTTCGACTGACCTAGAGACTTCCTTGAAGAAATTGGAAGATGACTGTCAAGCGTTCTTGGGTTTGGACAATGAGGAGCATTTATTCCAGGAGGCCGAGCGTCGTGCTCGGTAACGGATCGAACGGAGGACTACCTCAGTAAGAAATCGCCTCCTAGAATTGAGTGATGCTGTAATGTAGTCGACTTTTCCTTCTTGTTTTATTTCTATTTTCTTTCTTTCTGAAGAGGACATGATCCCGAAAGTATGTAATACTTTTTTCTTCCTTTAAATAAAGAGTACTTTCAATTCTACCCTTTATTTGTATTGTTTGCTGCGCCTGTGATATTGTGGTGATGTTTACCCCGTATAGGAGATATATTTGTGGACCTGTTACCCATGGCGTACCCATGGGGAGTTTTGATCAGGGTACCTAAAGCAGCCATAGCGAAGTGGTCATGGGTGCTCTGGGTATTTGAGAAAAAGGAAGGCCGTAGAGCAGCTGGGCTCCCGGGGCCTAATGAGGTGATAGATTTGTGCTGAGAAAATTAGCTGAGGATATTTATGGGCCTATTATCCTTGGCGCACCCTGGTTTTAGGGCACGGATAATAGGATGAAGTGGAACCTACATACTTGCTCAGAGGTGACGAGGACATGGCAAGTGGAAAGGTTTTTTAACGTAGAGTCTTCCTACTCAGAGGTAATGAGAACATGGTAGGAGTGAACTCGTCGGAGGATATTGCTGGTCAACAGAGAACATTTGTGGACCTATTACCCTTGGCGTACTCCGGTTGTGGGTACAGATAATAGATCGAAAGAGGATCATCATACTTACTCAGAGGTAATAAGGACATGACAAGTATGAAGGTTTCTTCGATGGAGCCTTCCCATTCAGAGGTAGTAAGGACATGACAGGAGTAGGCTCAATGAAGGAGGGTACATAGAACAACTCAGAGGTAATGAGGACATGAAAGTTCTACGTGGGGGGTGATTTATTTTTGGCAGAAGTGGGACGACTCAGAGGTAATGAGGACATGGCCGTCTTGGAAGTTTGCGGACCCGTTACCTTTGTTGTGCACCGGGAGTGCAGGTATTAGATCATGAGGGAGGATCTCTTGTAGGAAGAAAGTTCAGCGGTATGGTTATACATGACTTTCTTTCAAAAGAGTGACCAAGATATAAGTTCAGGGGTACCGACGGGTACATAACTCGACAATGTTGGAATCAAAGTGTAAGTTCAGAGGTACCAGCACGTACATGACTTGGAAATTTGGGATATCTTTGTAGAAGAAGGGCATGAGTTCAGTAGTACACGTGGGTACGTAACTCAGAAATTTAGAATATGGTGAGTACGAGTTCAGTGGTACCAGCGGGTACGTGACTCGATATTCTGGAAAACTATGAGGGTGAGTTCAGTGGTATCAGCGGATACATGACTCGAGAATCTGGAAAACTATGAGGGTGAGGTCAGTGGTATCAGCGGATACATGACTCGATAATCTGGAAATTTGTGGAGCGAGTTCAGTGGTACCAGCGGGTACGTGACTCGAAAATCTGGAAAACTATGAGGGTGAGTTCAGTGGTATCAGCGGATACATGACTCGATAATCTGGAAATTTGTGGAGCGAGTTCAGTGGTACCAGCGGGTACGTGACTCGAAAATCTGGAAAACTATGAGGGTGAGTTCAGTGGTATCAGCGGATACATGACTCGATAATCTGGAAATTTGTGGAGCGAGTTCAGTGGTACCAGCGGGTACGTGACTCGAAAATCTGGAAAATATTGTTTAAACATAGTATTTCTTCAGGAACTTGCCGTTGACGGGCAGCATGAGCAAGTCTCCATTTTGTTTTGCGAGGCGGTAAGCACCGTTGGAGAATACTGTCTCTATGATAAATGGACCTTCCCACTTTGGCTGGAACTTGCCGGCGCTCTTATGGGTCATGACCATCGGCCTCCGGACTGCCAAGACGAGATCGCCCACCTGGAATGTTCTGATTTTGACCTTCTTGTTGAAAGCTCCGAAAATGCGTGCTTGGTATAGCTCAATTCATTGCTGAGCTAGGAGGCACTTTTCATCTAAGGCCTCTAACTCTTGCAGTCGACGTCGGTAGTTGTCTTCCGTTGTCAATTGATAAGTGAGGGCGACGCGGAGTGAGGGTATTTGAGTTTCTAACGGGAGAACCGCTTCACTCCCATACACCAGGGAGAATGGTGTATTCCCGGTGGTTGTTCGAACTGTGGTGCGATAAGCCCATAAGCATTCACCGAGCTTCTCGTTCCAATCGCACTTGTTGGAAGAGACGAACTTTTTGAGGAGTTTGATGATCGTTTTATTGAACGCCTCTGCTAACCCGTTTGCTGTTGGGTTGTACGGCGTCGAAGCGATATTCTGAATACAGTGTTTATCGCAAAACCGATAGAATGCGTGGCTTACAAACTGCGGGCCATTATCATGGATGATCCTTCGGGGCAGTCCAAAGCGGTAGATGACGTGATGCTTAAGGAAGCTGATCACGTTCGAAGTCTTGACTTCTGCGAGAGGGACAGCTTCCGTCCACTTGGAGAAGTAATCCGTGATCGCAAGTATGAAGCGATGTCCTCGGGAGGAAGGTGGGGTGATTGGACCAATGATGTCCATTTCCCATGCTTCGAATGGCCAGGATGCCACCGTCGGATGTAGAAATTTGAATGGTTAATGAATGAAGTCCGCGTGGACTTGGCAAGCTTTGTACTTTCTAGCATAATCGATCGCATCTGCCACCATTGTGGGCCAATAATAGCCCATTCGACGAAGGCGATCTTGTAGTTTTGGGCCGGGTTGGTGGGCCCCACAGACACCGTCATAAGCTTTTCGTACTGCTTCTTTGGCTTCTGTGTTGGACAGACATCGAAGTAATAATCCGTCGTAAGAGCAGTGATACAGCATCTTCGTCTCTGTATCGTAGAAGAATCTGAGAGAACGCCTTCTGATGGAAGTGGCTTCTTTTGGGTTCTCGGGCAGGATGTCATAGAAGACGAAGTCGATGAATGGTTGTCTCCAATCTGGGGCGTCATCGATCGTCTGTGCGGAATAACTTGCCACGAATTAAACATTTTTTTTAGGACAGACCAGTTCATGGCCTATCACTTCCACTGATTGGCGATCATAATTCGGAACTGCTAGGGAAGCGGCAAGACCGGCTAAGGTATCTGTTTCGATGTTTTGGAGTCTGGGGACATGTTCGATGAAGAACCCTTCAAATGACGAGATGATATCGATCGGTATTTGGTGATAAGGGATCATATCTTCGTGACGGACTTTGTACGAACCCCGGATCTGATTGACGATTAATTGGGAATCGCCGTATGCTTCAAGGTATTCTACCCCCAGCTCTCTTGCAAGTTGGAGGCCAATGACCATAGCATTGTACTCGGCTACATTGTTAGAGCAGGGTTCTGTGAGGGAATAGGCGCGGTTGATCACAATCCGGAAGGGGAGACCAGCACTATCCCGACTCCGACGACTATACTGCCTTTAGGTCCGGTCCTTGAAGCACCAAAGAACATTCGCCATATAGCCTCGTGAGAGGTTGCATGCGAGTTGGCGACCTCGTCTGGGATCTCTTTGTATATTCTGAAGGACTCCGAGCCTGGGTGGGCTGCTAAAAAGTCTGCCAGGGCTTGACCTTTGACTGCCTTTTATGGGACAAAGATCATATGATAAGGGGATAGCAATATTGCCCATGTAGCGAGTCGAGAGCTAAGTGCCCCTGGTTTGGTCATGAGGACTCTGAGAGGGTTGACCCGTGAGATCACATGTATCGTTTGTCCGGTGACATAGTGTCGCGTCTTCTGAATGGCGAACACCAAGGCGAGGCATTCCTTCTCAACCGCGGTGTATCGGTGTTCGGGTCCCACCATCATTCGGCTGAGATAGTATATGGCCTGTTCGTGGCCAGCATTGTTGTTTTGTGCCAACAGGGCACCGAAGGAGTGTTCCATTGCTCATACATAGAGCAGGAATGGTTTTCCAGGGGCTAGGGCCACCAAGACCGGAGGATTTGACAAATATTCTTTGATGCTGTCGAAAGCGCGCTGGCATTCTTCGTCCTATACGAACGAGACTCCTTTCTTCATGAGGTGCGTGAATGGTCGGCATCGCCCGAAGAGGTTGGAAATGAACCTTCTGATGTAAGCTAGCCTTCCTTAAAGGCCTCTGAGTTCGCGGAGATTTCTCGGAGGACCCATCTCCATGATTGCTTTTGTCTTTTCAGGGTCTACATAGATACCCTTTGCAGTGATGATGAAGCCTAAGAACTTCCCGCTGGATACGCCCAGGAAGGACTTCGTAGGGTTCATTTTGAAATTGTACGTTTGCATTAGGTCGAATACCGTCCTTAGATCCTGCAGATGGTCTCTCTTGCTACGGCTCTTGACGGCTTTATCGTCGACATAGCACTCTACCGTCTTGCGTAAGTGGTCTCTGAAGATGATGCTCATGGCTCTCTGATATGTGGTGCCATCATTCTTTAAACCGAAAGGCATGACTGTGTAGCAGTACGTGCCAATCGGTGTTCGGAATGATGTATGATTTTCGTCATCAGGAGACATTTTGATTTGGTTGTACCCCGAGAAGCCATCCATGAATGACATGTGTTCGAAGCCACAGGTATTGTCGATCATGATGTCTGTAATAGGAAGGGGGAACTCATCTTTGGGGCATGCCTCGTTCAGGTTGCGAAAGTCGATGCAGATTCGAATCTTTCCATTCTTCTTGAGGACGGGTACTATATTGGCGACCCAATCGGGATGTTGCTCCTCACGAATGAAGCCGCTGGCTATCAGTTTGTTGACTTCAGCTTCGATCGCGTCCATGATGCCTGGACGGAAGCGTCGCTGTTGTTGTTTGACTGGCTTCGCATCTGGCCGAATATTGAGTTTGTGAAGAGCGATGTCAGGATTTAACCTGGGCATGTCTTCATAGCTCCAGGCGAACACATCAATGTACTCTCTGACAAGTTCTAACAGCGACTCCCGTTCTTCGTTGGTTAGGCTTTTACTGATGAAGATTGGTTTTGGAGAAGATTCGCTGCCGAGATCCACTTGTATGACCTCATCTTCAGTAGGGGGTTCTCTCAGTTCGAACCACTTTTCCCATTGTGCGTCTAATTGCTGGGCCTATGGCTCTAGCTCGAGGATTTTGGGGATGTCTTCGTCTTTCTCGTAGGCGTCGGCGAATGCCATGTTGACTGACATGACTTGTCTGAACACATCTCCGATGCTGGTATCTGAGTCGGAAGTTGGTGATCCGGTTGAATGTGACTGCCAGTCGCATTCTTCATCTGAACTTTCAGGGGTCGTAGTAGGCGTTACATACCCTAACCCGCATCGAGTTTTGTTATAGTAGTTCCGTGGTTTGCCTGCCGGGACTGGCGGCTTCAAAGGTAATCGTCGCCCAGTGCCGTAGTTCAACCCTGGCGTCGCCTCTAGATCATACCCCTGTTTCTGTATGAGATATTTGGATTGAGGGATATAGAGATACAGAGGCAGTCTCCCGGAATCTAACCCGAGGTCGACTTCTTCTATGGTACGGGGATGTGGGTTGTTTGTCCGGCCGAAGATGATCGGATGATCTCCTCATTCGAATATTCGGTAAGCATCTTCTACTGGAGTAAGCTGGATCACGTTGTACACATTTGTCACCTGTGTGTGTAGGTGAGCGCCTATGTCGTGTTCCATAGCATACATTGTACATAGCTTATTGAGCTCGGTGTAGTTCAAAGATAACCCTTTATTGATGAAGTAAGGTATCTTTTCTAGGGGGATTACATCATCAGCGGAGGGGGCATTGGTGTGGGTAGCCATATACTTGGCTAGCTCTGGCTCCTCTTCGGCTACCCCCTGTGTGAACGAAGACTGAGAGCACGTCCGAGGAAGCTTGATTGTCAGTGGTTCAGTTGATGGCACAGAGCGGGGAGTTGTTGGAAGACTAGCGACCCCCAGTTTGGCATTTGATGTGGAGCGAGGAGTGGCTGGTTCGCTAGAAGTGTCAGACCTTGCATCGGGGTGACGACCCTTCCTGGGAAGGCGTATCGTCATGGGCTTGTCCGAGGGGTTGAGCTTTCCTGCTTGTGGTTGACTGACTCTTGGTAACTTGATTGTTAGTGGCTTCGTTGTGGATCTCGGCACTTGGCCGGACCTTGGCAGCCGGATTATCATCTGCTCCTCTTACGCCGAGAGGCTGATAGCGTCCTTCCACAGAGTGGCGGTGAGGGGTGCAGACTTGCCCGGTTTGCGAGCTTGGAGGTGGATCGTCAGGGGTCCTTCTGATCCCGTGGCTGTCTCAGTATGAGCTTGTGCGTCTCCTTCATCAAGGTGCCTCTTCGACTTTTTGTATAGGCAGGAGTCTGAGTAGTAGGATTCGACCCCTTTGAAGGGATCTCTATCAGCAAATTCTGTCTTCACGAAGCCGTGTTTGTCGACGTATTTGAAGCACTGGTGTAGTGTGGAAGGCACGATCATATAATTGTGTATCCATGGGCGCCCCAAGAGGATGTTGTAAGAAGTGTCTGCATCTATGACGTAGCAGGTGACTTCGGATTGGAGGTCGCCAATTTGACACTTCAGACGAATCTTCCCAATAGGGTAGCTCCTGCCCGAATTGAAACCGCTGATGGCGGTGCTTGTTGGTGTCAGGCGATGCATTGGGATACGGAGATGATGTAGCAGACCCTTCGGGATGATGCTTATGGAAGAACCAGGATCAATGTGCATCCGATCCACCTTCACGTTGTCGATGTATCCCGTGTAGTATAGCGGGCGATCATGTAAGTTGGTTTTGATGAGCATGTCCTGCGGGGTGAAGACGATGTTGGGCATTTCTCCCGTGCAGGCACTGTCTTGGAGATCCATGGGTGAGTCTTCCCCGGTGAGGTTGGATTGAGCGAGATAGGCATCGACATTTTGGAGTGCTTCGCTCAATACAATACGAACGTCCTTGGAGAGCCTTAGGAGTTCGTATAGTGATAATTTGGCCGGAGTGTTAGCCAATTGTGCTAAGATGTCAAAGTTATAGGGCCTCTCTAGCCCTTGGGCTGCGTCCTTTCGGAGGGATTTGTCGAAGCGAGTCTCCTTCGGTCTAGGCTTGTCGGTCGTCGAAGGCTGAGCCGGTCCCAGAGCATCAGTTGTAGTGGGTTGATGATTTTCGGTTGGGTTGTCAACCACAGGTTGGGATTGCGCTCCGGACCGCGTGACGACGGCTGTAGCTTCCTCGTTGTCTGCTGAGATTGTGTGGCAAGTCCTGATTTTTTTACTCTTTCTTTTATTGGTGTCAGATAGTGTGGGCCGGGTTACTTCTGATACTAAGTCTGGATGGACCCACATGACCTCCCCTCGTGAGGTGGTGAGAGGTACTAGACCGGCAGCCTGATCTCGGGGAGGGGGAAGATTGGTAATCTCCATTGTTGTCAGGGGGACGGGGATCACCCCGTCTTGAGTCTTCGTCGGAGAGAAGCTGCCGAATTGTACGGACACCATATTGACTGCTACGGTTACCTCTTCGAAGTCGATGGCCAGAGCGTTCGAATCGATGAGGCTTTACATGTACCTCTTTAGTTGGTAGCAGTCGTGTGTAGCGTGGTGTATATAACGGTGATAATGGCAGAACTTTGGGTTCTCCAGATCAGCCGGCCGAGGCTCCCGTCTTGGTGGAGGAAGCGAAATTCTATCCCCTTGTATGAGCATGTCCAAGATAGGCTTGACGTGGCCATCTTCGAAGGAGTAATCGATTTGCGGCCATTGTTTGTCTGCTGGTTGTGACTCGAGCATTTGTGCTGTGTCAGCCATCATAGCCTACTTTCCCTTACTGTCCTGATTGTTGGAGGGGTTACCCCCATTATCGTTGTTGGGATGCTTCCCCTTGTTTTCTCCTTCCGAGATGTGCAACCCCAGTTGGCGAGCTTTCTTTAGTCGTTCTTCGGCGCTGGTAGCACTGATGATGAATGCCTTCCAGTCTTTGAATTGACTTTCGTCCATCCAGAGACTAATCGTAGGAAGCAGTCTCTTTTGGCAGATCTCAATCAAAGAGGAATCTGGATTTCCGGAGGACAGCTTCATGGCGGTCTGGCGGAACCGTTCAATGTAGTTCCTTGTCAACTCCTTCTCCCCTTGGACGACGTCCATGAGCATGGACATAGTGACGTCCTGTCCTACTTCGTAGAATCGCTCCAAGAACAGGCGCTTGAAACCGGCGAAGGAATGGATGCAGTTGTCCGGTAGATTGCGGTACCAATCGAAGGCGATCCCTTCTAATGCCCTAATGAATAACCGTGTGAGGATGGCATCATCATGGGGAAGATTGTCGATGGTAACCTCGAAGTAAGTGATGTACCGACTTGCTGAGGTTTTGCCATCATACGGGTTGATATTGAACGGCTTATATCTTGGCGAGAATGGGACATCCCTCCATTCAGCAGGGTATGGTTGCCGTATTCTGAGATCTTGAGCATTTTCTCGGGCATAGAACATGACTCGAAGCTCCTGGACCTCTCCCCTTACTTCTCGGGTCTCATCTATCGCGGTAGGGGCTGTTATTTTGGGAGGATTATTGCCCGGGTTTGGTGCCGCTGAGTTTGAATCTATATTGACCGCGGGGCCCGTGCTTGTTTGACCAGACGTTCCTCCTTGTAGAGTGGGCAGGGCCGCTTTAATCTCGTCTACAGATTTGACCAAAGCAAGTAATATGGCTTCGAGACTGTCAATACGTTGGCGATCACTGGAACCACCTTAATTGCTGTCTGTCATGAACACCGTCCTTACGTGAGGAGTAATGGAAGGGACGGTGGAGGATGTGCCCTCCGAGTCATACCCGTGTACCGAGAAGTCATCAGGATATATGGGGATGTTGTCTTCTGGTTCAGACTCGAAGGGAGCAGTACCCCCAGCCTCAGAGTTTACTTCGTCTTGAGAATCACGGGTGTCCTCGGGGACATCGGTGCCTGTCGCGCCTGATGGAAGAATCGTTTCCCCGGGCTCGGCTCCCTGAAACATCGGATTATTGCGGATGTTCGGATGAGTGCTACCCCCAACCCCCAGCAATGCAGATGATGAATTTCCTACCGCAGCAGATTTTGTCTTTGAAAGGGTGTGTTGGAATACTCCGGTAGAAGACAACCGTTTAGACGACAGTTTCGTAGCTGTAGTGGTTGATATCTTGGGACTGGAGATGCTTGTCTTTTTCCCCCTCCTTTCGGTGGGGACCTTTTGAGCGGAATTGTAGGAGACAACAGGGGGTGCCTCATCTTCTGAGCTCGGGTACTGTAGTCTTTGGAAGACGGACGGCCGATCTTCCGTTATTGCCGCGTTATTGCAGCAGCAATTGATGATAATTTGGGTGCAGCGATGTCCAAGCGAGGACTCTTTGCACGCTGACACTCCTTCTCTTTCCTTGCGTTTGTGGAGGATCGCCTCCCGCAGGTCAGAGGAACCACTCTGTCCATTTGCCGCCGGGGGCTGGACTCGAGCGGTTGCATACAACTTCCCATCCGAGGCCCGTGTGATAGTCAACGGGATGCCCCGATAGTTAGAGGTTGGGACAGCTGACTGGACCGGATGAGTCCGCGCTGTCCTAGACTTCCTCCTTTTAGCACCTGCGGGTGCGTAATAGGAGGAGTCCAAGTTGAATAACAGAGAGTCTGGCTTATCATCCAGAGAAGTATCAGGGTCAGGACCGCATGAGAGACGGTCGAAGACTGATCCAGAGAAGCATGAAACGGATGCTATGCGACTAGGGTTGGGTACCGTGCAGGCTGTCTGCATGCGGTTGTCTTCTGCCGTCGGATGAATTATTTTTGTGCGGCTAGGAGTCACGACCGTACAGGCTGGCCGCATGCGGTTGGCAATTATAACCGCATGGGTTTTCTGTAAGCGGTTGACTCCCATAGCCGCATGAGTTTTATCCGTGGGATTGGCAACTGTAGCCGCATAAGCTATGCGGCTGACAGGTATGGCCGCATGAGTTTTCTTCATGCGGCTGGAGGATGTAGCCGCATGAGCTTTCTCCCTGCGGCTGATACCCTTATGCGGCTCGAATCTCATAGAGTTCCTCTTTGTCCCTGCAAGTCTAGCATCATAGTGTTTTCTTCTGCCAGACTCGGGGACAGCAGAGTTGTCTACGATCTGAAGTGGGGCCGCAGGGGAATCTTGTTCGCCATCTTGGACAACAGAGGGTGTCTCTGTAAGAGCTTCAGCAGGAACAAAGGATCGGGGTCTCCACTCCTTACGGGCCTTCTTTGTGTGGGCTCGCTTCTGGACCGGGCCAGTGCTCTTGTCGGAGAGCATCTCTTCGAACGCCTGTTGGTCGAACCGGGCGACCATCTTTTGTTGAGTGGAGCCAAGCTTGGCTGCATCCGATTGCGTCACCAACTCCTTAGCCGTAGAGAAGTTTGTCCCCAGCAGAGTCGCCATCATGTTTGCCATAAAATATAAAAGAACAGAACAATTATCGGAGGATCGAACTTTTACTTTACGTTACAAACTCGCTTGTACAAAGAAAACCTAGGGACAAAAACCTAGGTACAGCAGTCTAAGTACAATTATTTATTTTAGATTCTGGGGGGTGATGATAGAGCCTCGGGAAGGCGACGGCAGCCCTGCCTTACTCCTTGGACGATCGGTATGCAGCCTTGGCTCTCTGTGAAAAGGTGGTAGGCGTTGACGAAGGAATGCTCTTCTTGCTCCTCTGTTGCTCTTCTGGCTTCTCTTTCTCTCTGTGTACTCCTTCTTTTTGACTATTGGGGGGGGTCTCTCTGTATATACGTATTTTTCTCTCTGAAATTGTATATCTATAAGGGAATGGCACCTTGCTATTTATAATAGTAGGATGTGATCATTAGGGTTGCCAATGATTAGTTTATGGAGATGGCGGCAGCTTGGAGATTGGTCCATCTTGGCCATTCGTTTTAATTATGATGAATCTGGGCTATTAGTTGTAGATTACACCAAATCTCATGAGCAATTAATGCTGATTGGAATAAATCTTCCTTACGCTGATCTTCTGATATCTGCGAATAAATCAGATTTATTCTTCTACCACGTGTCCCAGATTTATTGGGATCTGACCCAATTTTTAATGGCAGCAAATCTGAGGAATTAATCGGTTTAGAACACGTGTCCTAGGAGCTGCTGGGGGGAATCTGGACCGCATAAATAGTGAGCCGCATACGAATGTGAGCCGCATATGAATATGAGCCCACGTGTCAGGGCTGTATGGGCAGTGGCCTTTATTTGAGTCCTCTAACCACAGAGGAGTAATCCTTGTGGGCCGCATAGGTATATATCCGCCTGGGCCGCATGGATATGATCTTCGTGAACCGTATGAGAAATCCTCGCTCGATCCGCATGAGGCTTTCATAGCCTGAGCCGCATAGGATGGATTCACTTCGGAGCCGCATGAGAAGTCCTTTGCTCGAGCTGCATGAGGCTCCTATGGCCTGAGCCGCATAGGATGGATTCACTTCTGAGCCGCATGGGAAGTCCTTTGCTCGAGCCGCATGAGGCTCATATGGCCTGAGCCGCATAGGATTTACTCTGAACCGCAAGAGAAGCGAGCCGCATATGGATGCCCACGTGGCAAGGCCACGTGGCATTCTTATGGCTCTCGGGGGATTTGTGTCAGAGATTTCTTTCCTCTTCCCTAGAGATTCATCATTATGGCAAAGCCATAATTACCTGCCTTTGGTGTCAGGGCTGTCGACTTTTCAGAGGGGTCGGCCGTCATAGCAATTAATGCAGCATGGGTGGAGGGGGGCGCTATCAGGCCACGTGTCTTCTGAGCCGCATGAAACGCTTTGGGCCGCATAGCTCCTTGTGCCGCATGATACCCTGAGCCACATGGACTTTCAGCGCCGCATGGGTCTTTCCTGGCCGCATGAGTCATTTTCTTTAGTATTTTCTATGCTTCTACAATCCTAATCCTAAGTCTAAGCTGTACCTCAAACTGCAAAGGTCTTCGGTGGCTATCGGCCTAATACCGCTGTCTGTCCTGCGCCATGCGAAGTCGATCTCTGATAAGCTTCACCTTCTCGGCTGCGACAACAACCATCTCAGGTCCTAATAAAGCTCGCTCTCTAACGTTATCCCAAGACAAGGGTATAAGACATCTACGCCCGTACAGTGCCTCGAATGGTGACTTTCTAATACTGACCTGAAAGTTGTTGTTGTATGCAAACTCCACTAAGTGCATGTGATCCTTCCAAGATCCTCCAAAATCCAGAACACAAGTCCGCAGCATTTTCTCGAGTGTCTAAATAGTCCTCTCTGACTGCCCGTTCGTCTGAGGGTGGTATGCAGTACTAAATTTGAGCTGAGTACCCAAACTAGTCTGCAGACTTTGCCAGAAATAGAAAGTAAAGCGACTATCCAGATCCGAGACAATGCTCACCGGAACTCCGTGTACCTTGACAATCTGTCTCATATACATCTCTGCTAGCTTCTTAATAGATGTACCTACTTTAAATGGCAAGAAGTGGGCTGATTTGGTCAACCTGTCTACGATGACCCAAATTGCGTATTTTTCTCCTGGTGTACGCGATAATCCAGAAACAAAGTCCATCGTGATGTGCTCCCACTTCCACTAAGGAATGGGCAATGGTTCTAACAGTCCTCCTGGCCTCTGCCTCTCTGCCTTAACCTGCTGACAGACTAAATATCTGGCTACGAAGCGTGCTACCTCCTGCTTCATCCCATACCACCATACATGCTCCTTCAGATCCCTATATATCTTGTTAGCACCTGGATGCATAGAGTACTGAGAACGATGTACCTCCTGCATAACCTGCTCCCGAAGCTCTCCGCTAGGCACACGCAGTCTGGAACCGTACCTCAATACGCCATTCTCTGTAATGACAAACTCATCATCCACCAATCCTGTTCGAACCTCCTCTCGAATACACCGCAGAGTAACATCGTCGAACTGAGCTGACTTGATCCTCCCTATCAAGTTCGACTGAATCTGAAGGCCCCACATCTGTATCTGAACTCCTACACTACTAAAATCTGCTCAATTGGCGACATAAATTTAGCGACGTTCGATTAACGTCGCTAAATTGTGTTCATTAGTGACGTTTTATAGAAATGTCGCTAATAGTCGCTACTAGCGACGAAATAAGCGATATAACAACGACGTATATTAATTGCATGAGCTAGTCGTCACGAAACATCGCTCTGATGTCGATAATAGCGACTAATTTAGCGACGGTAGTATTAGTGTCGCTATATTCTAATTATATTCCCCCCAATGATTCATTTCCCCTATTTTACTCTCTCACTCTCTCTCCTCCCCCCTCCGGCGCTCTCACTCTCTCCGGCGACTCTCCTTCCTCTTCGGTACGTGACTCTCCCCCTCCCTCTCTCTCTCTGGCTGTCTTTGTTATTGGTGGTTGGGGAGGTGCGGGTGGCTCGGGGGGAGGGGCATGGAGGATACGGGTGGTTGGGGGGTGAGTGGGGGGGTGGCTGGAGGGGTGGGGCAGGGGGGACGAGGGCGGCTGGGGGAGGAGAGTTAGGGTTAGGGGTGGGTATGTGTGGGTGGGGGTGAAGGGAGCGGGTGGGTGGGGGTGGCTGGAGGAGGGGAGCAGTGGGGGTGGGGGCTGCTGGTGGAGGGGAACCGGGGGGTGGGGGCGGCTGGGGGAGGGGAGCAGGGGAGGTAGGGGCGGTTGGGGGAGGGGAGCAGGGGGGAGGGGAGGGTTAAGGTTCGGGTTAGGGTTAGGGGTGGTGTCGGGGGTGGGGGGGGCTTGGTCAGGGGCACTAATAGTGCCAAAAAATCTGATAATTTAGTAATAATTATTTGTTTTCCGACACCAAAAAATGTGATACTCCGATTCGAACGTACCGATAGTGCCAATATTTGTAACAAGTAATTTTGTTGGTTGTTTAATTGGTAACATGGTGATCCGGACATATTGTCCCTGTAGCCATTTGACTGACGAGGCAGAAACTATGGTACGACATGGTGATCAGGACATAGTTCCTGCAGCCATTCGACTGGTGAGGCAGAAACTATGTAGCCGTAGATAAAGTTGACTATCCTCCGACCCTCATCCCCCGGCAATGATGATTTGATAACCTATCACTATATCTTATATAGTAGTAGATGATGCCTTAGTATTACATTATGTGAGTTTATCTTGATTCTGTTACATTCTTCAGATACTAGATACGATAAGAACATATACTACACCATATGTATAGAACATAGATGATTCACACTAATGTATGCTAGAATGAATTTTGGATTGTGTTCTGAGCCATCCGTTCTCACACTTGGCAAAAAATCAAATTTTCTGTATTTTATCTGCTTTCGAAAATGTACTCAAACGAGATGATGGTTCCTTTAGTTAGCTTGCTTATGTTACAATTATGTTATTTGTGAATATCGATCTTACCAGATGGCACCCATGACCCGAGGAGCGACACGTCGTTTGAGGAAAACAATGAATGCTGAGGTGGCTCATCCTACTATTAAGGAGGAAGTGGCACCAGTAGCTAGTGAAATCGCGAGTTCTATTCATCCAGCACTGGTAGCTAGTGAGACCGGGAGTTCTATTCATGCAGCACTTGCAATGGACTACATATCTCCTGCCGCCGTCGATCCCACTTATTCGAGGTGGTTGCGTGATCGTATCACTGAGCGTTTGCGTGAGCTGCGTGGTTCTCATTAGCTATTAGTACTTATTTGTATTGGACTATTTGTATTGGATTGTTTTTGTATTAGACTATTTGTATTGGACTACATATATAAATTAGTACTGTGTCAATCTCTGGATTGTATTGGACTACGACATGATGATCAGGACATAGTCCCTGCAGCCATTTGACTGGTGAAACAGAAACTACGTAGCCGTAGATAAAGTTCACTGTCCTCCAACCCTCATCTCTCGGCAATGATGATATGACAACCTATCACTATATCTTATATAGTAGTAGATGATGTCTTAGTATTACATTATGTGAGTTCATCTTGATTCTGTTACATTCTTCAGATACTAGATACGATAAGAACATATACCACATCATATGTATAGAACATAGATGATTCACACTAATGTATGCTAGAATGAATTTTGGATTGTATTCTGAGCCATTCATCGCCATACTTTGCAATTAAGCATGTGAAATATATCGTTGAAGAACATAAAACTTGTGGTCGTTACTGCAGAAAGTGCAGACTGACATGAACTGATGCACGAAAAGGAGGAGATCAAAGCTGAAAAAAGTCAAGTTGTGTTTTGGATGTTCTACTCTTGTAAGTTCTTTGTTCACAAAGCAAGATATAATGAATAAGGAACATATCGAGTTTATAACTCTTACAAGCTCTATAATTGAGTTACGAACTCGATACTTGTTATGTATTCTTTAATTATAGCTTGCTTGTGAACAAAGAGTTTATAAGAGTTCTTTTTTCCAAAGTACAACTTTTCGTGTTCCAGCTTAGAGCTCCTTATTTTCGTGCGTCAGTTCATGTCGGTCTTTACTTTCTGCAGTAACTTCCTCCAGTTAACCTCCCTCCCGTGGCAATGATGATACGACAACCTATCTTGATTTTGTTATTATAGTAGATGATGTCTTAGTATTATATTATGTAGGTTCATCTTGATTCTGTTAAATCCTTCAGATACTATATTCGATAAGAAAATATACTACACCATATGTACAGAACATAATGATCCACACTAATGTATGCTAGAATGAATTTTGGGTTGTGTTCTGAGCCATCCGTTCTCACACTTAAAACAGATATAAATTTGTACTGTGAGAGCGCCAGAGAGAGTGAGAGCGCCGGAGGGAGGAGGAGAGAGAGTAAGAGAGTAAAATGGGGGAAAATGAATTGGTAGGGGGGATATAATTAGAATTTAGCGACGTTCATACTAACATCGCTAAATTAGTCGATATTAGTGATGTCATAGCGACGTTTCACGACGACTAGCTCATGTAACTATGTAGCCGTAGATGAAGTTGACTGTCCTCCGACCCTCATCCCTCGGCAATGATGATACGACAACCTATCACTATATCTTATATAGTAGTAGTTGATTTGTTAGTATTATATTATGTGAGTTCATCTTGATTCTGTTACATTCTTCAGATACTAGATACTAGATTCTATAAGAAAATATACTTCACCATATGTACAAAACATAGATTATTCACACTAATGTATGCTAGAATGAATTTTGGGTTGTGTTCTGAGCCATCCGTTCTTACACTTAAAACACATATGAATTAGTACTGTGTGTCAATCTTTATTTTTGTATTTTTGGCGAACCCAGGGATTGGATTTCGTATTTTGTATTTTAGATTCTGTATTTTGGCTCCAGCTCCAGCTCCATTAGCATTAATCTACGATACGACATGGTGATCAGGACATTGTCCCTGCAGCCATTCTACTGGCGAGGCAGAAACTATGTAACCGTAGATAAAGTTGACTATCCTTCGACCCTTATCCCTCGGCAATGATGATATGACAACCTATCACTATATCTTATATAGTAGTAGATGATGTCTTAGTATTACATTATGTGAGTTCATCTTGATTCTGTTACATTATTCTGATACTAGATACGATAAGAACATATACTACACCATAAGTACAGAACATAGATGATTCACACTAATGTATGCTAGAATGATTTTTGGGTTGTGTTCTAAGCCATCCGTTCTCACACTTGGCAAAAAATTGAATTTTCTGTATTATCTGCTTTCGAAAATGTACTCAAACGAGATGGCACCCGTTCCCATAGATGGCACCTAAGACCCGAGGATCTTGTTTGAGGGAGGCACAGATGGTTGTGAAAGAGGAGGTGGCTCCAGCTCAAGAGGGCAGTTCCACCGAGAGAGCTGCTCCAGAAGTAATTCCTAAAGTCGAGGGAGCTGTGAAGGAGGATGTGGCACCACAGGGCAGTTCCATCGGGAGTTCCAGTCATCCATTTCCTTTGGATATTGATCTGGCTGTCGCGGATCCTACTTATGCGCATTGGCTGAGGGAGTTCTATCTGTCCCAGCATGGACGAAAGTAGATACATATATTGACTGGATTTATTTTGATGGATATATCTCAACTGGATATTGTGATGGATATTTGTGTAGAAGCATGGAAAATATTAAAGAGAATGACTCATGCGGCCAAGAAAGATCCATGCGGCACAGAAAACACATGCGGCTCAGGGAGTCATGCGGCATAGGAAGCTATGCGGCTCAGGGCATTCCATGCGGCTCAGAAGACACGTGGCCTGATAGTGCCCCCCTCCACCCACGTTGCATTAATTGCTATGACGGCTGACCCCTCTGAAAAGTTGACAGCCCTGACACCAAAGGCAGGTAATTATGGCTCTGCCATAATGATGAATCTCTAGGGAAGAGGAAGGAAATCTCTGATATAAATCCCCCCGAGAGCCATAAAAATGCCACGTGGCCTTGCCACGTGGGCATTCGTATGCGGCTCGCTTCTTATGCGGCTCAGAATAAAACCTATGCGGCTCAGTCCATAGGGGTTTCATGCGGCCCGGGCAAAAGACTTCCTATGCGGCGTAGAGTGAACCCATTCTATGCGGCTCAGGCCCTGTAAGACTCATGCGGCTCGAGCAAGAACTTTTCATGCGGCCCAGGCGGATATATACCTATGCGGCCCACAAGGATTACTCCTCTGTGGTTAGAGGACTCAAATAAAGGCCACTGCCCACGCAGCCCTGATACGTGGGCTTAACCATATGCGGCTCACATGCATATGAGGCTCACTAGTCATGCGGTCCAAACCCCCCAGCAGCTCCCATGACACGTGTCCTAGATCGATTAATTCTTCAGATTTGCTGCCATTTAAGATTGGGATAAATCCCAATAAATCTGGGACACGTGGCAGAAGAATAGGTCTGATTTATTCGCAGATATCAGAAAATTATTATAAAGAAGATTTATTCCAATCAGCATTCATTGCTCATGGAATTTGGTGTAATCTGCACTTAATAGCCCAGATTCATGATTATCAAAACGAATGGCCAAGATGGACCAATCTCCAAGCCGCCGCCATCTTCATAAGCTAATCATTGGCAACCCTAATGATCACATCCCACTATTATAAATAGCAAGGTGCCATTCCCTTGTAGATATACAATTTCAGAGAGAAAAATACGTATATACAGAGAGACCCCCCCCAATAGTCAAAAGAAAGGAGTACACAGAGAGAAAGAGAAGCCAGAAGAGCAACAGAGGAGCAAGAAGAGCATTTCTTCGTCAACGCCTACCACCTTTTCACAGGGAGCCAAGGCTGCATACCGATCGTCCAAGGAGTAAGGCAGGGCTGCCATCGCCTTCCCGAGCTTCTATCGTCACCTCCCAGAATCTAAAATAAACAATTGTACTTAGACTGCTGTACCTAGGTTTTCGTCCCTAGGCTTTCTTTGTACAAGCGAGTTTGTAACGTGAAGTAAAAGTTCGGTCCTCCGATAATTATTCTGTTCTTTTATATTTCATGGCAAACACAATGGCGACTCTGCTGGGGACTAACTTCTCTACGATTGAGGAGTTGGTGATGCAATCGGATGCAGCCAAGCTTGGCTCCACTCAACAAAAGATGGTCGCCCGGTTCGACCAACAGGCGTTCGAAGAGATGCTCTCCGACAAGAGCACTGGTCAGGTCCAGAAGCGAGCCTGCTCAAAGAAGGCCCGTAAGGAGTGGAGACCCCGATCCTTCGTTCCTACTGAAGCACTTGTAAGGACACCTTCTGTTGTTCAAAACGGCGAGCAAGATTCCCCTGCGGCCCCCCTTCAGATCGTAGACAACTCTGCTGTCCCCAAGTCCGGCAGAAGAAAACACTATGATGCTGGACTTGCAGGGGCAAAGAGGAACTCTATGAGATCCAAGCCGCATAAGGTCATCAGCCGCAGGGAGAAAGCTCATGCGGCTACACCCTTCAGTCGCAGGGAGAAAACTCATGCGGCTACGTCCTCCAGCCGCATGAAGAAAACTCATGCGGCCATATCTGTCAGCCGCATAACTTATGCAGCTACAGTTGCCAACAATACGAATGAAACTCATGCGGTTGTGGGAGTCAATCGCTTGCAGAAAACCCATACGGCCACTATTGCCAACCGCATGCGACCAGCCTGCACGATCGCAACTCCTAGCCGCACAAGGACAATTCGTCCAATGGCAGAAGACAACCGCATGCAGCCAGCCTGCACGGTATCCAACTCTAGCCGCATAACGTCCGTTTCATGCTTCTCTCGATCAGTTTTTGACCGTCTCTCATGCGATCCCAACTCTGATGATTCTCTGGATTATAAGCCAGACTCTGTGGTACCCAACTTGGACTCCTCCTATTACGCACTCGCAAGTGCTAAAAGGAGGAAGTCTAGGACAGCGCGGACTCATCGGGTCCAGTCAGCTGTCCCAACCTCTGACTATCGGGGCGTCCCGTTGACTATCATAAGGGCCTCGGATGGGAAGTTGTATGCAACCGCTCGAGTCCAGCCCCCAGCGGCAAATGGACAGAGTGGTTCCTCTGACCTGCGGGAGGCGATCCTCCACAAACGCAAGGAAAGAGAAGGAGTGTCGGCGTGCAAAGAGTCCTCGCTTGGACATCGCTACACCCAAATCATCGTCAATTGCTGCTGCAATAACGCGGCAGTAACAGAAGAGCGGTCGTCCGTCTTCCAAAGACTACAGCACCCGAGCTCAGAAGATGAGGCACCCCCTGTTGTCTCCTGTAATTCCGCTCAAAAGGTCCCCACCGAAAGGAGGGGGAAAAAGACAAGCACCTCCAGTCCCAAGATATCAACCACTACAGCTACGAAACTGTCGTCTAAACGGTTGTCTTCCACTGGAGTATTCCAACACACCCGTTCAAAGACGAAATCTGCTGCAGTAGGAAATTCATCATCTGCAACGCTGGGGGTTGGGGGTAGCACTCATCCGAGCATCCGTAACAATCCGATGTTTCAGGGAGCCGAGCCCGGGGAAATGATTCTCCCATCAGGCGCGACAGGCTCCGATGTCCCCGAGGACACCCGTGATTCTCAAGACGAAGTAAACTCTGAGGTGGGGGTACTGCTCCCTCCGAGTCCAAACCCGAAGAGAACATTCCCACTTATCCCGATGACTTCTCGGTGCATGGGTACGACTCGGAGGGCACATCCTCCACCGTTCCTTCCATCACTCCTCACATGTGGACGGTATTCATGACAGACAACAATCAAGGTGGTTCCAGTGATCGCCAGTACATTGACAGTCTCGAAGCCATATTACTCGCTTTGGTCAAGTCTGTAGACGAGATTAAAGCAGCCCTATCCACTCTACAAGGAGGAGCGCCCGGTCAAATAAGTACGGGCCCTGCCGTCAAAATAGATTCAAACTCAGCGGCACCAAACCCGGGCAATAATCTTCCCGAAACAACAGCCCCTACCGCGACGGATGAGACCCGAGAAGTAAGGAGAGAGGTCCAGGAGCTCCGAGCCATGTTCCATGCCCGAGAAAACGCTCAAGATCTCAGAATACGGCAACCATATCCTGCTGAATGGAGGGATGTCCCATTCCCACCAAGATATAAGCCGTTCAATATCAACCCGTATGATGGCAAAACCTCAGCAAGTCGATACATCACTTACTTCGAGGTCACCACCGACCATCTTTCCTATGATGATGCCATCCTCACACGATTATTCATTGGGGCATTGGAAGGAGTCGCCTTCGATTGGTACCGCAATCTACCGGACAACTGTATCCACTCCTTCGCCGGCTTCAAGTGCATGTTCTTGGAGCGATTCTGCGAAGTAGGACAGGACGTCACTATGTCCACTCTCTTGGACGTTGTCTAAGGGGAGAAAGAGTTGACAAGGAACTACATCGAGCGGTTCCGCCAGACCGCCATGAAGCTGCCCTCCGGAAATCCAGATTCCTCTTTGATTGAGATCTGCCAAAAGAGACTGCTTTCTACGACCAGTCTCTGGATGGGTGAAAGTAAATTCAAAGATTGGAAGGCATTCATCATCAGCGCCACAAGCGTCGAAGAACGACTAAAGAAGTCTCGCCAACTGGGGTTGCATATCTCGGAAGGAGAAAACAAGGGCAAGCGTCCCAACAACGATAACGGGGGTAACCCCTCCAACAATCGGGATAGCAAAGGAAAGCAGGCTATGGTGGCTGACACGGCACAAAAGCCCGAATCACAGCCAGCAGACAAGCAATGGCCTCAGATCACTTACTCTTTCGAAGACGGCCACGTCAAGCCTATCTTAGACATGCTCATACAAGGGGGTAGAATCCAGCTTCCTCCACCAAGACGGGAGCCTCGACCGGCTGATTTAGAGAACCCGAAGTTCTGCCATTACCACCGTTATGTACACCATGCTACACACGACTGCTACTAATTAAAACGGCACATCCAAAGCCTCATCGATTC
Organism: Iris pallida; assembly: GCA_029216955.1. Taxonomy (NCBI): domain Eukaryota; kingdom Viridiplantae; phylum Streptophyta; class Magnoliopsida; order Asparagales; family Iridaceae; genus Iris; species Iris pallida. The sequence continues at coordinate 40,610 of JANAVB010032740.1, forward strand.
GAACGCCCTGGCAATCGACTTCGAGGAGGTAACCGTAGCAGCCAATATGGTGTCCGTACAATTCGGCAGCCTCCCTCCAACGGAGACTCAAGACGGGGTAATCCTTGTCCCTCTGGCAACGATGGAAATTACCAATCTTCCCCCTCCCCGAGATCAGGCTACCGGTCTAGTACCTCTCACCACCTCACGAGGGAAGGTCATGTGGGTCCATCCAGACTTGGTATCAGAAGTAACACGGCCCACACCATCTCCCACTAATAAAAAGAGTGGAAAAATCAGGACCTGCCACACAATCGTAGCAGACAACGAAGAAGCTACAGCCGTCGTCACACGGTCCGGAGCACAATCCCAACCTATGGTTGACAGCCCTGCTGAAAATCATTAACCCGCTACAACTGATGCTCTGGGACCGGCTCAGCCTTCGACGACCGACAAGCCTAGGCCGAAGGAGACTCGCTTCGATAAATCCCTCCGAAAGGATGCAGCCTAAAGGCTAGAGAGGCCCTACAACTTTGACATCTTAGCACAATTGGCTAACACTCTGGACAAATTGTCACTATATGAACTCCTAAGGCTCTCCAAGGACGTTCGTATTGCATTGAGCGAAGCACTCCAAAATGCCGATGCCTACCTCGCTCAATCCAACCTCACCGGGGAGGACTCACCCGTGGATCTCCAAGACAGTGCCTGCACGGGAGCAATGCCCAACATCGTCTTCACTCCGCAGGACATGCTCATCAAAACCAATTTACATGATCGCCCGTTATACTACATGGGATACATCGGCGATGTGAAAGTAGATCGAATGCACATTGATCCTAGCTCTTCTATAAGCATCATCCCAAAAGGTCTGCTACATCATCTCCATATCCCAATGCACCGCCTGACGCCTACAAGCACCGCCATCAGCGGTTTCAATTTGGGCAGGAGCTACCCTATCGGGAAGATTCGTCTGAAGTGTCAGATTGGCGATCCGAAGTCACCTGCTACGTCATAGATGCAGATACTTCTTATAATATCCTCTTGGGGCGCCCATGGATACACGATTATATGATCGTGCCTTCCACACTACACCAGTGCTTCAAATACGTCGACAAACACGGCTTCGTGAAGACAGAATTTGCTGATATTGATCCCTTCAAAGGGGTCGAATCCTACTACTCAGACTCCTGCCTATACGAAAAGTCGAAGAGGCACCTTGATGAAGGAGACGCACAAGCTCATACTGAGACAGCCACGGGATCAGAAGGACCCCTGACGATCCACCTCCAAGCTCGCAAACCGGGCAAGTCCGCACCCCTCACCGCCACTCTACGGAAGGACGCGATCAGCCTCTCGGCGCAAGGGAGCAGATGATAATCCGGCTGCCAAGGTCCGGCCAAGTGCCGAGACCCACAATGGAGCCACTAACAATCAGGTTACCAAGAGTCAGCCAACCACAAGCAGGGAAGCTCAACCCCTCGGACATGCCCATGACGATACGCCTTCCCAGGAAGGGTCGTCACCCCGATACAAGGTCAGACACTTCTATCGAACCAGCCACTCCTCGCTCCATATCAAATACCAAACTGGGGGTCGCTAGTCTGCCAACAACTCCCCGCTCTGCGCCATCAACTGAACCACTCACAATCAAGCTTCCTAGGACGTCCTCTCAGTCTTCGTTCACACAGGGGATAGCCAAAGAGGAACCGGAGCTAGCCAAGTATATGGCTATCCACACCAATGCCCCCTCCGCTGATGATGTAATCCCCTAGAAAAGATACCTTACTTCGTCAATAAAGCGTTATCTTTGAACTACACCGAGCTCAATAAGCTATGTACAATGTATGCTATAGAACACGGTATAGGCACTCACCTACACACACGGGTGACAAAGGTGTACACCGCAATCCAGCTCACTCCAGTAGAAGACGCTTATCGGATACTCGAGGGAGGAGATCATCCGATCATCTTCGGCCGAACAAACAACCCGCATCCCCGCACCATAGAAGAAGTCGACCTCGGATCAGATACCGGGAGATTGCCTCTGTATCTCTATAGCCCTCAATCCAAATATCTTATACAGAAACAGGGGTATGATCTAGAAGCAATGCCAGGGTCGAACTACGGCAATGGGCGACGATTACCTTTGAAGCCGCCAGTCCCGCCAGGCAAACCATGGAACTACTATAACAAAACTCGATACGGGTTAGGGTATGTAACGCCTACTACAACCCCTGAAAGTTCAGATGAAGAATGCGACTGGCAGTCACATTCAACCGGATCACCAACTTCCGACTCAGATACCAGCATCGGGGACGTGTTCAGACAAGTCATGTCAGTCAATATGACGTTTGCCGACGCTTACGAGGAAGACGAAGACATCCCCGAAATCCTCGAACTAGAACCATGGGCCCAGCAATTAGACGCCTAATGGGAAAAGCGGTTTGAACTGAGAGAACCTCCTACTGAAGATGAGGTCATACAAGTGGATCTCGGCAGCGAATCTTCTCCAAAACCGATCTTCATCAGTGAAAGCCTAACCGACGAAGAACGGGAGTCGCTGTTAGAACTTGACAGAGAGTACATTGATGTGTTCGCCTGGAGCTATGAAGACATGCCAGGGTTAAATCCTGACATCGCTCTTCATAAACTCAATATTCGGCCAGATGCGAAGCCGGTTAAACAACAACAGCGACGCTTCCGCCCAGGCATCATGGACGGATCGAAGCTGCAGTCAACAAACTGATAGCCAGCGGCTTCATCCGTGAGGAGCAGTACCCCGATTGGGTCGCCAATATAGTACCCGATTTTAAGAAGAACGGAAAGATTCGAATCTGCATCGACTTCCGCAACCTGAACGAGGCATGTCCCAAAGATGAATTCTCCCTTCCTATCACAGACATCATGATCGACAATACCTGCGGCTTTGAACGCATGTCATTCATGGATAGCTTCTCGGGATACAACCAAATCAAAATGTCTCCTGACGACGAAAAGCATACATTATTCCGAACACCGATTGGCACGTACTGCTATACAGTCATGCCTTTCGGTTTAAAGAATGCTGGTGCCACATATCAGAGAGCCATGAGCATCATCTTCAGAGACCACTTACACAAGACGGTAGAGTGCTATGTTGACGATATAGCCGTCAAGAGCCGTAGCAAGGGAGACCATCTGCAGGATCTAAAGACGGTATTCGACCTAATACGGATGCACAATTTGAAGATGAACCCTATGAAGTCCTTCCTGGGCGTATCCAGCGGGAAGTTTTTAGGCTTCATCATCACTGCAAAGGGTATCCATGTAGACCCTGAAAAGACAAAAGCAATCATGGAGATGGGTCCCCCGAGAAATCTTTGCGAACTCAGAGGCCTTCAAGGAAGGCTAGCTTACATCAGAAGGTTTATTTCCAACCTCTTCGGGCGATGCCGACCATTCACGCACCTCATGAAGAAAGGAGTCTCATTCGTATGGGACGAAGAATACCAGCGTGCTTTCGACAGCATCAAAAAATATTTGTCGAATCCTCCGGTCTTGGTAGCCCCAGTCCCAGGAAAGCCATTACTGCTCTATGTACGAGCGATAGAACACTCCCTTGGTGCCCTGTTGGCACAAAACAACGATGCAGGACACGAACAAGCCATATACTATCTCAGCCGAATGATGGTGGGACCCGAGCACCGATACACCGCGGTTGAGAAAGAATGCCTTGCCTTGGTGTTCGCCATTCAGAAGACGCGACACTATGTTACTGGGCAAACGATACATGTGATCTCACGAGTCAACCCTCTCAGAGTCCTCATGACCAAACCAGGGGCACTTAGCTCTCGACTCGCTACGTGGGCAATATTGCTGTCCCCTTACCATATGATCTTTGTCCCACAGAAGGCAGTCAAAGGTCAAGTATCACGCCCCAGTTCCAAATAATCGGATTGGGAACACATGGCATGCCAGCTGTACAATCTAGCATAGCTAAACCCAATTTAATGGACTATGATTCGATTGTAGTACGCTGAAGTATAACTAATAAGTAACATCACAGGCAGGTAAACTAGTCTCATCCATGAAATGATGTAATAGATAACTGAATAGAAAATCATCAGTGCCACAGAATCCAAATGTCAACTATGGCTAGAGGAGAACAATCCACTAAAAGTAAATGAGTACATCTGGAATGAAATGAAGTAGCAAAAGAAATAAACAGAATACTGGAAATGGAACCCACGTCTGAAGATGTAGCTAGCCTCCAGAGGATCAAGGCTGCGGCTCCACCTCAAAGTCGTCGTCAACAAGTCCCTCTACTCCGTAATCAGCCGGGAACGAGTACTCGTCGAGCTCTGGAAAAGATACCAGGTCCTCAGAGGGACATAACAAATACACAGAAAGGACATGCAAGAATAAACTAAGCAGTAATGTAAAAGTAACTAGTAAGAATGCCACCCAGTATTTCCCTAACCAAACAAGGACATGAATTACAAGGAGACAATAAGGTGTTCTAACCATCTATGTGAAAATGCACTCGAGACATCTCTAGTGGCACATGAGAGGGGGAGAAGAAGAAGAAACTGCCACCAAGCGTCCTACGGTTTGAGGAACGAGGGGCTACGAGCATCCAGCGTCCATTGGAAACAGAAATTCTCATACACCACTAGTAGACTCTCCCCACCCAATGTACTCGTACCGTATGCACGGTGCGAACAATATGCAAGACGTCATAGTAAATATAATGTAACTAAACCAAACTGCTAACAGACTCAAGTTCATATGTTAAGGGCCAGTCAACACAGAACCTCTGCACTCAACTCACTCATATGTGATACGTGTCTGAGTCAATGTCAAGTTCATACTAACTCTATACAAGGTAGTCATCAATGGAGACGAGTGCACACAATAGTAATAACTGGTCAAATGTAAATACTGCATAGTAAATGTCAAGCAAGGTGTACTTGCCTGTGTCCAGCAACTGAGTATCCGGGTCCAAAATAGAGTCCGAGTCCCGCGAAGCAAATAACCCTATATAAGCATTAACTATAATTAATTACTAATTAGCCAAATTAAACAATACATTTAATTTCTATTTAATCAATAATTAATATCAAACCATTATTACTAGCTAATAACTACCAATAATTATGAATAATAATAATATACAATAATAAGTATGAAGTACTTATTATTATAATTTTATATTCTGAAATTATTAATACAACTAATATATATTTAATAATTAATTAATTACTTATAAATAATTAATTAATCAATTAAATAACACATGCCTTCACAAATTCCTAATAATACCAACAAAATTTGTAAAAATCCATAAAAATCATTTTTAGTCTAATAAGCTAAATAATGACAGAAATAATAGATATATATTATTTGTAAAGAAACCATAGATAGGATTTTCTTTATTTAATATATATCTATCTAATAACTAGATTAGTGCTAATAATTATAAATACTAGTTAATAAATAGTAAAAAGATCTAAATTGGGTTATAAAATACTTTTCCAGGAAAACCTACTGTAAATAATATTTTTAATATTATTTACCTAATTATGAGTAATTAAAAACATTTAACTACTCAATATATAAAATTACTATTTTAGCTATTGAAATTAGAATTAAATATTAAAATTTACTAATAAATTGTGAAAATTCATAATTCACAGAAAATAACATTTCTCCAACCGTGACTATACATTTATGAACATTACCATAATAATTTATATTTAATAAAAATTAAAACTTAGTAATGAACCAATTATATATACAATATAATTTAACACTGATTAAATATAAATAAATAACTAATATAATTATTTTATTCTAAAATTTTTACAGTAAATAGATATAAATATTATTTACAAGTCTTGTATAGAGACCATTAATTAGTTCTTAGTGAATTAATTAATAAAAATCCAAAACAGTGAAATTAAATAGTCATTTGGATACATTAACCCACAGTTTAAAATTTAATTAAAATATCTAAACTATTTATTAAATCCTGTAAATTTAAGAGTAATTAGATTACATAATTACCTAAAAATTATGTATAGATCATAACAAGTAATTCCTAAAGAATTAAATTCAAAAAAATAAAAAATAGAATATATAATACTGTGAAATTTACACAAAAAAACTGCATTAATGCCACCAGTTAAATGCTTAATAATTACGAATAAATTATATAAAAATCTGACATAATTAATATAGAATCTACACTAATGACTCTAATCATTAGGCTAATAATTTAGATCGTAATTAGCATCACTTAGTCATTAATTAAATCATTACACAGCCATATAATTACACAAATAATTCAACAATGAATAACCTAATTGTTGCAAATAAAACACACGTGTCAGAGGACACGTGGGCGGTTGGGGCAAGTACCTCGCCGAGGCAGGGCTCGACGGCGAACCCTCCGGTCGCAGTGGCGCCGGTGGTAGAGGTCGGTGGTGGCCGCCCGGTCCACTACAGCCGCGGCCGTCGCCCGATCCGCATGCTCGAGCTCCGCCGAGGGGGGGGGGGGGTCGTCGAGATCAGTAGGTCGCCGGGGGTGACTAGGGGTCGGCCGGGGCTAGGCTCCTTCGGTGGTTGTGGCGGCTAGGAGGAGATAAATCTAGGATTAGGGTTTGGTTTTGGCCTACACAAAAGAATAACTATATTTATATATAGGTTGATGGTGATCCTATATAGAAGGAACCCTAATCGGTTATGGGCCGACCCGACCTACTGGCTGGTGGGCCCGGGTCCAGGGTAGGGTTAGGATTAGATGCTAGGGTTAGGGTTCGAGTTGGTTAAGGCTCGGGTAGGGTTCTGTAGGTTAATGGTGGTGATGGTTTGTTCTACTCCAAACTCAACTCACACAAACTAAATATATATAATATATATATAATAGATATAGATAATAAATACCAATATAATTAGTATCAATGAAGTTTAAGGTTAAGGGTTAATCTAGATTAGGGTTTGAGATTAGGGTTTGGGTTTAAGGTTTAGGTCCAACCCAGGGCAACACACATACACAATATATATATAGTCACACATATATAGATATTATATATAATTCCTATATATATATATATATATATATATATATATATATATATAATTATAGAAAATATATTAAATCATGTAATATTATTTAATAAATAAAATTTTAAAATTTTGAGGGGTTTTATATTCTCCCCAACTTGTTAAATTTTGTCCTCGAAATTAAAACAAGCTGGAATAAAAGAATCACACAATCATAATTCTAATTCTAGGCAATTTACAACTAAGTTAAGCAAAATCTAGAGAGTAATTATTAACAAAATTTAGTCATACCAGACGCCTCACGAAGGTATGGAAAACGCTCCAGAATAGAATCTTCCCGCTCCCAAGTCGATTCGCCTGGAGAATGGTATTTCCACGCAACTCGGACTAGTCGAATGGTCTTCCCCTTCAACACTTTCTCTCTGCGGTCTAGGATCTCCACAGGCTGCTCCTCGTAGGACAAAGTCGGTCCCACGGTGATCTCTGAATGATCAAGTACGTGGTTAGGGTCTGCCACATACTTCCTCAACTGGGAGACATGAAATACATCATGGACGCCTTCCAATGACTGCGGAAGTGCCAATCTGTATGCAACCTCGCCAACTTTCTCCAACACATCGAACGGTCCGATGTACCTTGGGCTGAGCTTTCCTCTGACTCCAAATCTGATCGTACCTCTAGTCGGGGAGATTCTCAAGAACACATGATCTCTTTTCTTGAACTCAAGAGGTCGCCTATGAGTGTCTGCCCACTGTTTCTGCCGGTCCTGTGCTGCTCGTAGATGTCCCTGAATCTTCTTGACTGTATCTACTGTACGAGTCACGATCTGGTCCCAATATCTGCCTCTCGCCTACATCACCCCAACATGCTGGCGATCGACACTTCCTTCCGTACAATGCTTCAAAAGGGGCCATCTGGATACTTGCCTGGTAGCTATTGTTGTAAGAAAATTCTACCAAGTGCAAGTGATCCTCCCAGGATCCTCCAAAATCCAACATACAAGCTCTCAACATATCCTCCAACGTCTGAATGGTACGCTCTGACTGCCCGTCTGTCTGAGGGTGATAAGCTGTGCTGAACTTCAGTCTTGTGCCCAGACTTTCCTGCATGCTCTTCCAGAAGTGCGATGTGAATCTCGTATCTCGATCGAAGACTATACTGACTGGTACTCTATGTAATCGCACTATCTCCTTCATATATAAGTCTGCCAATACCTCTGTAGATTGCCCCACTCGGAATGGGATGAAATGAGCAGACTTCGATAATCTGTCCACAATCACCCAAACTGCATCTCGTCCAGCTGGGCTCCTCGGAAATCCCGTAACAAAATCCATAGTGATGTGCTCCCACTTCCACTCAGGTATCGGAAGCGGTTGCAACAATCCTGCGGACCTCTGATGTTCAGCCTTGACTTGCTGACACACCAAGCACTTTGCTACGAACCGTGCTATTTCATGCTTTATTCCATGCCACCAGTAGTGCTGTCTCAGGTCCCTGTACATCTTCGTACCTCCTGGATGAATAGAATAAGTCGAGCTATGAGCCTCTGTCATCAGCTCCTGCCTGATCTCTCCATTAGGAACATAGAGGCAATTTCTGCACCTCAAGGTCCCATCTTCATGAATCCTCAATCCAGTCTGCAGTCCTTGCTCCGTCCTCTGTCGAAGCCTCTGATATCTGGCATCTGTCGGTAAGGTCGCCTTGATCCGCTCTACTAGTGAAGACTGAACCTGAATATTCATCATCTGTGCAACTCCTCCAGGCCTAACAACTTCAATGCCCATCTTTTCTAAGTCATAAAGTAACTCCTTTTGTGATGTCAAGAAATGTGCCATAGGCCTCCGGCTCAATGCATCTGCTACTGAATTAGCCTTCCCTGGATGGTACTGTAACTCGATATCAAAATCTGCCATCAACTCAAGCCAACGCCTCTGCCTCAAATTTAAATCCTTCTGAGTATAGACATACTTGAGGCTCTTATGATCTGTATATACCTCCACTGTTTCTCCATACAAATAATGCCTCCAAAGCTTCAAGGCAAATATCACTGCCGCAAGCTCTAAGTCGTGCGTGGGGTAATTCTTCTCATGGGTCCTCAACTGTCGAGAACCATATGCAACTACCATCCCATGCTGCATCAATACGCATCCTAATCCCTTCCCGGATGCATCACTATAGATGACAAAACCTCCTGATCCCGATGGAATGGTCAAAACTGGTGCAGTAGTAAGGCGCTTCTTCAAATCATTAAAAGCAGCTTGGCACTCTTCCGTCCACTCGAACTTCGGATCCTTGTGAGTCAACTTTGTCATGGGCTCCGCAATTCTTGCCAAATTCTCTACGAACCTCCGGTAATATCCGGCAAGCCCTAAAAAACTTTGCACCTTTGAAACATCGGTTGGAGTTGGCCACGACTCCACTGCTGATATCTTCGTCGGATCCACTTCTATGCCTTTCCCTGAGATAACATGTCCAAGAAATGAAACATGATCTTGCAGAAATTCACACTTACTCAGCTTTGCATATAACTTCTGATGCCTCAAGATCTCCAGCACCTTCCTCAAGTGATCCTCATGCTCTTCATGGTTCTTTGAATACACCAAAATGTCGTCGATAAATACTATAACAAATTTATCAAGATATTCATGGAATACTCTATTCATTAAATTCATGAACACAGCAGGTGCATTAGTCAAACCAAAGGGCATTACTAAGAACTCGTAATGACCATACCGAGTCCTGAATGCCATCTTCTGAATGTCTTCTCTCCGAACCTTCACTTGATGGTATCCCGATCTCAGATCAATCTTCGAGAATACCTGGGCTCCTGTCAGCTGGTCAAATAGATCATCAATTCTGGGCAGGGGATACTTGTTCTTGATCGTCATAGCATTAAGAGCCCTATAATCAATGCACATGCGAACTGTTCCATCTTTCTTTGGCACAAACAAGACCGGGGCTCCCCATGGTGATGCACTTGGTCTGATAAAACCCTTGTCTTGCAACTCCTGTAACTGCACCTTTATTTCATCCAGCTCCTTCTTCGCCAGTCGATAGACATTTGAAGAGATTGGTGCCGCTCTTGGTATGAGCTCAATGGTGAACTCAACCTCTCTGTCGGGTGGTAGACCCGGCAGATCATCGGGAAAGACATCAGAAAACTTATCAATGATCGGTGGCGGGGCAACCTCCATTGCCATGCAAGCTCCATGATACTGAGATACTCCCTTCTCAATGCTTCCTCTCTGAAATTCAAACTCCGACTGGCCTGGCGGTCTAAATATAGCACAACTCCTGTGGCAGTCCAATATAGCATGATATTGACTAAGCCAATCCATACCCAGTACTACGTCAAAATTTGGCATAGGTAATACCAAAAGTTGATCTCTCATCTCTCGGCCACAAATAACTACCGAACAGGTTCTACATGTACTAGTCACAGGTACTATACCCCCACCAGTAATAATTTTCCAACTCTTAGGCATAGTAGAAGTAGCTATCCTATGCACAGCTACAAATCTAGATGATATAAATGATAAGGTGGCACCAGAATCAAATAACACTGTAGCAGGCAATGAACCTACTAAAATAGTACCTGTGATAGCCTCACCTTCGGTTCTATCTTCTCCCTGAGTGAGAGCAAAAATCTGTCCTTGCTTCTTGTTTCCTGCATGCTGCTTAGCTTTCTCAAACTGTGCTGACTGTGAAGGGAGTATAGGTCCTCTCTGCTGACCTCCTGATGCTGGTGGCTTATGTCCTCCTGCTGGCACAATGGCTCCCCGAACTGGGCAATCTCGAGCCTGATGCTGGCTCGATCCACAAGCTAAGCAAGTACCCAGCATCCTTCTGCACTCTCTCTGTAAGTGTCCCTTCCTGCCACAGAAATGGCAAGTCGGAAGCTCCTTAGACTGGTAGGGTCCAGTCTTCTGCTAATGCTGATGATATCCCATAGGTCTCTTGATAGGACCTCCTTGCTGCGTCTTCGTCTGCACTGGCTGGTTCTTCTGCTGGTTTAGCTTCCCCTTGCTAATTGTCTCCTGAATCCTGGCCTCCGTCAGCAACTCAGCATAAGAGATTCGGGACTGAGAGCTAGTATAATGCTGTAACTCCTGCCTCAGCCCGTTGTGAAATGTCTTGGCCTTTTCCAGATCATTGGATATCAGTACCTCTCCATACTTGCTGAGTCGACTGAACTCCGAGTCATACTCGTCCACAGTCTTGTTCCCCTGCTCCAGATGCAAAAACTGGTTGTATAAGGCATTCTTCACAGTAGTAGGGAAATACTTCTTATCAAAGAACTCCAGAAACTGCTCCTACGACTGACGAGTACCCAACTGACGCTCCATAGAATCCCACCAGTGATGGGCATTCCCCTCCAGCTGAGTTCTTACGCCAGTCATCCATAAATCTTCTGGCAACTGAGATGCCTGTAATTTCTTCTTGGTGCTGGTGATCCAATTAGTGGTCTCCTCCGGACTCTCATTTCTCTTATAAGGTTTGGGGTCCATCTGCACGTAGTCCTTCACTGAACCTACCCGTGCTGGTCTTACGGGAGCTAGTGTCGGAGCTGGTGCAGGTGTTGGTGCTGTCATCCTCTCCATAGCTGCCGGGAATCCCTGTCTCATCTCAGCAGCTTCCTGTCTTTGTTCAGCAGCTACCTGCCTCTGCTCAGCTGCTTCTTGCCTCTGCTCCGCTGCTTGCTGTCTCTGCTCTTGCATCATCATGTGCATGAACTGAAACATCTGTGCCTGACTGTCTTGTGGCACAGCCGGGGGCACTCCATATGGTGTCTGAGGGTACTGCGGGGGAGGAGGGGGTACCCATTCGGTTGTGCACCAACTGGCTGAGACGTCTGTCCTGGTAGCATAGGGTGGGTTGGAACTACCCTTGCGGACTGCTCATCCGTACCAGATGACTGGTTGTCTCTACCGGCAGCGGTACGTCCACTCCTTAGATTCATGATTCTGCAGAAATAAGATAGAAGGAATTGAGAATAGGACAGAAACAAACGAGATGCAAAAGAATTTGTTCAAGGTTAATCAAGAATGATATAGTCAAATATGGATGAGACCCTATATTCTAAACCTAATTTGCAGGCTTGTTCGGTACAGTAACGTAACCAAACAAATTTCATGACCTGCATGGGCCACCACTAAAACATGTCACGCCCCAGTTCCAAATAATCGGATTGGGAACACGTGGCATGCCAGTTGTACAATCTAGCATAGCTAAACCCAATTTAATGGACTATGATTCGATTGTAGTACGCTGAAGTATAACTAATAAGTAACATCACAGGCAGGTAAACTAGTCTCATCCATGAAATAATGTAATAGATAACTGAATAGAAAATCATCAGTGCCACAGAATCTAAATGTCAACTATGGCTAGAGGAGAACAATCCACTAAAAGTAAATGAGTACATCTAGAATGAAATGAAGTAGCAAAGAAATAAACAGAATACTGGAAATGGAACCCACGTCTGAAGATGTAGCTAGCCTCTAGAGGATCAAGGCTGCGGCTCCACCTCAAAGTCGTCGTCAACAAGTCCCTCTACTCCGTAATCAGCCGGGAACGAGTACTCGTCGAGCTCTGGAAAAGATACCAGGTCCTCAGAGGGACATAACAAATACACAGAAAGGACATGCAAGAATAAACTAAGCAGTAATGTAAAAGTAACTAGTAAGAATGCCACCCAGTATTTCCCTAACCAAACAAGGACATGAATTACAAGGAGACAATAAGGTGTTCTAACCATCTATGTGAAAATGCACTCGAGACATCTCTAGTGGCACATGAGAGGGGGAGAAGAAGAAGACACTGCCACCAAGCGTCCTACGGTTTGAGGAACGAGGGGCTACGAGCATCCAGCGTCCATTGGAAACAGAAATTCTCATACACCACTAGTAGACTCTCCCCACCCAATGTACTCGTACCGTATACGCGGTGCGAACAATATGCAAGACGTCATAGTAAATATAATGTAACTAAACCAAACTGCTAACAGACTCAAGTTCATATGTTAAGGGCCAGTCAACACAGAACCTCTGCACTCAACTCACTCATATGTGATACGTGTCTGAGTCAATGTCAAGTTCATACTAACTCTATACAAGGTAGTCATCAATGGAGACGAGTGCACACAATAGTAATAACTGGTCAAATGTAAATACTGCATAGTAAATGTCAAGCAAGGTGTACTTGCCTGTGTCCAGCAACTGAGTATCCGGGTCCAAAATAGAGTCCGAGTCCCGCGAAGCAAATAACCCTATATAAGCATTAACTATAATTAATTACTAATTAGCCAAATTAAACAATACATTTAATTTCTATTTAATCAATAATTAATATCAAACCATTATTACTAGCTAATAACTACCAATAATTATGAATAATAATAATATACAATAATAAGTATGAAGTACTTATTATTATAATTTTATATTCTGAAATTATTAATACAACTAATATATATTTAATAATTAATTAATTACTTATAAATAATTAATTAATCAATTAAATAACACATGCCTTCACAAATTCCTAATAATACCAACAAAATTTGTAAAAATCCATAAAAATCATTTTTAGTCTAATAAGCTAAATAATGACAGAAATAATAGATATATATTATTTGTAAAGAAACCATAGATAGGATTTTCTTTATTTAATATATATCTATCTAATAACTAGATTAGTGCTAATAATTATAAATACTAGTTAATAAATAGTAAAAAGATCTAAATTGGGTTATAAAATACTTTTCCAGGAAAACCTACTGTAAATAATATTTTTAATATTATTTACCTAATTATGAGTAATTAAAAACATTTAACTACTCAATATATAAAATTACTATTTTAGCTATTGAAATTAGAATTAAATATTAAAAATTTACTAATAAATTGTGAAAATTCATAATTCACAGAAAATAACATTTCTCCAACCGTGACTATACATTTATGAACATTACCATAATAATTTATATTTAATAAAAATTAAAACTTAGTAATGAACCAATTATATATACAATATAATTTAACACTGATTAAATATAAATAAATAACTAATATAATTATTTTATTCTAAAATTTTTACAGTAAATAGATATAAATATTATTTACAAGTCTTGTATAGAGGACCATTAATTAGTTCTTAGTGAATTAATTAATAAAAATCCGAAACAGTGAAATTAAATAGTCATTTGGATACATTAACCCACAGTTTAAAATTTAATTAAAATATCTAAACTATTTATTAAATCCTGAAAATTTAAGAGTAATTAGATTACATAATTACCTAAAAATTATGTATAGATCATAACAAGTAATTCCTAAAGAATTAAATTCAAAAAAGTAAAAAATAGAATATATAATACTGTGAAATTTACACAAAAAAACTGCATTAATGCCACCAGTTAAATGCTTAATAATTACGAATAAATTATATAAAAATCTGACATAATTAATATAGAATCTACACTAATGACTCTAATCATTAGGCTAATAATTTAGATCGTAATTAGCATCACTTAGTCATTAATTAAATCATTACACAGCCATATAATTACACAAATAATTCAACAATGAATAACCTAATTGTTGCAAACAAAACACACGTGTCAGAGGACACGTGGGCGGTGGGGCAGTACCTCGCCGAGGCAGGGCTCGACGGCGAACCCTCCGGTCGCAGTGGCGCCGGTGGTAGAGGTCGGTGGTGGCCGCCCGGTCCACTGCAGCCGCGGCCGTCGCCCGATCCGCAGGCTCGAGCTCCGCCGAGGAGGGGGGGTCGTCGAGATCAGTAGGCCGCCGGGGGTGACTAGGGGTCAGCCGGGGCTAGGCTCCTTCGGTGGTGGTGGCGGCTAGGAGGAGATAAATCTAGGATTAGGGTTTGGTTTTGGCCTACACAAAAGAATAACTATATTTATATATAGGTTGATGGTGATCCTATATAGAAGGAACCCGAATCGGTTATGGGCCGACCCGACCCACTGGCTGGTGGGCCAGTGTCCAGGGTAGGGTTAGGATTAGATGCTAGGGTTAGGGTTCGAGTTGGTTAAGGCTCGGGTAGGGTTCTGTAGGTTAAAGATGGTGGTGATGGTTTGTTCTACTCCAAACTCAACTCACACAAACTAAATATATATAATATATATATAATAGATATAGATAATAAATACCAATATAATTAGTATCAATGAAGTTTAAGGTTAAGGGTTAATCTAGATTAGGGTTTGAGATTAGGGTTTGGGTTTAAGGTTTAGGTCCAACCCAGGGCAACACACATACACAATATATATATAGTCACACATATATAGATATTATATATAATTCCTATATATAATATATATATATATATATATATATATATATATATAATATAGAAAATACATTAAATCATGTAATATTATTTAATAAATAAATTTTAAAATTTTGAGGGGTTTACATCAAGCCCTGGGGGACTTTTTAGCAGCCCACCCAGGCTCGGAGTCCTCCAGAATATACGAAGAGATCCCGGATGAGGTCGCCGATTCGCATACAACCTCTCACGAAAATATATGGCAAATGTTCTTCGACGGTGCTTCAAGGACCGGACCTAAAGGCAATATAGTCGTCGGAGTCGGGGTAGTGCTAGTCTCCCCTTCCGGATTGGTGATCAACCGTGCCTACTCCCTCACAGAACCCTGCTCTAACAATGTGGCCGAGTACAACGCTCTGGTCATTGGCCTCTAACTTGCAAGAGAGCTGGGGGTAGAATACCTTGAAGCATATGGCGATTCCCAGCTAATCGTCAATCAAATCCGAGGCTCATACGAAGTCCGTCACGAAGACATGATCCCTTATCACAAAATAGTAATCGATATCATCTCGTCATTTGAGGGGTTCTTCATCGAACATGTCCCCAGACTCCGAAACATCAAAACAGATGCCTTAGCCGGTCTTGCCGCTTCCCTAGCAGTTCCGAATTATGATCGCCAATCAGTGGAAGTGATAGGCCATGAACTGATCTGTCCTAAAAACAATGTGCAATTCGTGGCAAGCTCCTCCGCACAGTCAATCGATGATGCCCCAGATTGGAGACAACCATTCATCGACTTCGTCGTCTACGACATCCTGTTCGAGAACCCAAAGAAAGCCACTTCCATTAGAAGGCGTTCTCTCCGATTCTTCTACGATACAGAGACGAAGATGCTGTATCGCCGCTCTTACGACGGATTACTACTTCGGTGTCTGTCGAATACAGAAGCCAAAGAAGCAGTACGAGAAGCTCATGACGGTGTCTGCGGGGCCCACCAACCCGGCCCAAAACTACAAGATCGTCTTCGCCGAATGGGCTACTATTGGCCCACAATGGTGGCAGATGCAATCGATTATGCTAGAAAGTGCAAATCTTGCCAAGTCCACGCGGACTTTATCCACCAACCATCCGAATTTTTACATCCGACAGTGGCGTCCTGGCCGTTTGAAGCATGGGGAATGGATATCATTGGTCCAATCACCCCACCTTCCTTCCGAGGACATCGCTTCATACTTGCGATCACGGATTACTTCTCCAAGTGGGCGGAAGCTGTCCCTCTCGTAGAAGTCAAGACTACGAACGTGATCAGATTCCTTAAGCATCACGTCATCTACCGCTTTGGACTGCCCCGAAGGATCATCCATGATAATGGCCCGCAGTTTGTAAGCCACGCATTCTAACGGTTTTACGATAAATACCGTATTCAGAATATCGCTTTGACGCCGTACAAACCAACAGCTAACGGGTTAGCAGAGGCGTTCAACAAAACGATCATCAAACTCCTCAAGAAGTTCGTCTCTTCCAACAAGCGCGATTGGAACGAGAAGCTCGGCGAATGCTTATGGGCTTATCGTACCACAGTTCGAACAGCCACCGGGAATACACCATTCTCCCTGATGTACGGGAGTGAAGCGGTTCTCCCGTTAGAAACTCAAATCCCCTCACTACGGGTCGCCCTCACACATCAATTGACAACCGACGACAACCACCAGCGTCGCCTAAAAGAATTAGAGGCCTTAGATGAAAAGCGCCTTCTAGCTCAGCAAAGAATCGAGCTGTACCAAGCACGCATATCAGGAGCCTTCAACAAGAAGGTCAAAATTAGAACATTCCAGGTGGACGATCTCGTCTTGGCAGTCCGGAGGCCGATGGTCATGACTCACAAGACCGCCGGCAAGTTCCAGCCAAAGTAGGAAGGTCCATTTATCATAGAGACAGTATTCTCCAATGGTGCTTACCGCCTCGCAAAACAAAATAGAGACTTGCTCATGCTGCCCGTCAACGACAAGTTCCTGAAGAAATACTACGTTTAAGCAACATTCTTCAGACTATCGAGTCACGTACCCACTGGTACCACTGAACTCGCTCCACAAATTTCCAAGATTATCGAGTCATGTATCCGCTGATACCACTGAACTCACCCTCACAAATTTCCAGATTCTCGAGTCATGTATCCGCTGATACCACTGAACTCACCCTCATAGTTTTCCAGATTATCGAGTCACGTACCCGCTGGTACCACTGAACTCACTCCATGAACTGTTAGATTTCCGAGTCACGTACCCGCTGGTACCACTGAACTCACACTCACCATATTCTAAATTTCCGAGTCACGTACCCGCGTGTACCGCTGAACTCATGCCCTCCTTCCACAAAGATATCCCATATTGTCCAAGTCATGTACCTGCTGGTACCTTTGAACTTACACTTTGATTCCAACTTGTCGAGTTATGTACCCATCGGTACCCCTGAACTTACATCCTGGTCACTCTTTTGAAAGAAATTCATGTATAACCATACCGCTGAACTTTCTTCCTACAAGAGATTCTCCCTCATGATCTAATACCTGTACTTCCAGTGCACAACAAAGGTAACGGGTCCACAAACTTCCAAGACGGCCATATCCTCATTACCTCTGAGCCGTTCCACTTCTGCCAAAAACAAATCACCCCCTACATAGAACTTCCATGTCCTTATTACCTCTGAGTTGTTCTATGTACCCCCCTGTCAAAGATACGCTCATGCTCACCATGTCCTCAGCACCACTGAGTCAGTATGATTGGTTCCTTTCTTTTAAACTCATTGTCCGTATCCAAAACCAGGGTATGTTAGGGACAATGGGTCCACGCAAAATAACCCGATAAAAAGGACTATTACAAAGCAAAAGAGTGAAGCAAATATATATTCCATTCAGTCAGAAATCGGTTACATCCACACAGTTACAAGAAAGTTCTTCATTACAGACAAGACACCTCAAACCCCTAGTTACAGAAATACGTATACAACTCCTTCAACCATTACGTATGAAGGATGTAACTGAGGAAGATACTCGTCCAGAATGGGAGAATCAGGATTCCCAGTGGTGTCACCCTCAGCAGTCTCGACAGTGGGGAGGACGTCGTCCCTCTCAGGCTCTGACTCTTCTTTTATTATCTCTTTCTTAACAGAGGAAGGCCCCTGATTGACGCCAGGGAGCGACGAATCCTATATCACCGCAATATCAGCACTCGGTGGAGACACTATAAGAATCAAAAGACGAAAAAAAAAGTGATGAGAAGTGATCATGCGGCTCGTTTAAAGACAACTCTTATGCGGCTTGGGCATGGAATATATTCCATGCGGCTCATAGGACGTGTATGCAGACCACGTAATCTAAAAAGTTTGCATCAAAATGATTATGCACGAAGCAATACAGCAGAGCAGCATCTTTTAGGGTTTCAGAGCACCCGATCTTCCGTACAGTCCTTACCTTCGACGACAACATGAACGTCAAGACGAACTGGGGGTGCAAAAATTGAAGACGAAGCCGACTTCCTGCTCCTAGCCGCAACCTTCTTTACTGCCTTGGAAGCCCTAGGCGCCATCGTTGTTGTTAGTTGGAAGAAGAAAGCAAGACAGAAATCTTAAATCAGAAAGAGTCTAAGAGAGAAATCCTTCTAAATACCCTTCCATTTATGGAGAAAGGAGGACCAAGACCGACGCTTCGTACAAAGTAGTCGGCTCTTCGGCTATCGATACAGACTAGTTAATTATAAGTCAGAAACTCCTAGGATCCTGCCCCAAAAAGGTTTGCAGGCATGACATAATGGCGTGGCGAGAAGCTATACGGCTGAATAATTCATGCGGCCGAGCCTTCTATGCGGTCAGAATTCCCTATGCAGTTAGAGTAACACGGCCATGCTTCTTATTCAAAATATTTCAATTTTACAAATTGAAAACTTTGAAGGGGGTCCTGTAGAAGCATGGAAAATATTAAAGAGAATGACTCATGCGGCCAAGAAAGATCCATGCGGCTCAGAAAACACATGCGGCTCAGAGTCATGCGGCATAGGAAGCTATGCGGCTCAGGGCATTCCATACGACTCAGAAGACACGTGGCCTGATAGTGCCCCCCTCCACCCACGCTGCATTAATTGCTATGACGGCTGACCCCTCTGAAAAGTTGACAGCCCTGACACCAAAGGCAGGTAATTATGGCTCTGCCATAATGATGAATCTCTAGGGAAGAGGAAGGAAATCTCTGACATAAATCCCCCGAGAGCCATAAAAATGCCACGTGGCCTTGCCACGTGGGCATTCGTATGGCTCGCTTCTCATGCGGCTCAGAATAAAACCTATACGGCTCAGTCCATAGGGGTTTCATGCGGCCCAGGCAAAAGACTTCCTATGCGGCTTAGAGTGAACCCATTCTATGCGGCTCAGGCCCTGTAAGACTCATGCGGCTCGAGCAAGGACTTCTCATGCGGCCCAGGCGGATATATACCTATGCGGCCCACAAGGATTACTCCTCTGTGGTTAGAGGACTCAATAAAGGCCACTGCCCACGCAGCCCTGATACGTGGGCTTAACCATATGCGGCTCACATGCATATGCGGCTCACTAGTCATGCGGTCCAAACCCCCAGCAGCTCCCATGACACGTGTCCTAGATGGATTAATTCCTCAGATTTGCTGCCATTTAAGATTGGGACAAATCCCAATAAATCTGGGACACGTGGCAGAAGAATAGGTCTGATTTATTCGCAAATATTAGAAAATCATTATAAAGAAGATTTATTCCAATCAGCATTCATTGCTCATGGGATTTGGTATAATCTGTACTTAATGGCCCAAATTCATGATCATCAAAACGAATGGCCAAGATGGACCAATCTCCAAGCCGCCGCCATCTTCATAAGCTAATCATTGGCAACCCTAATGATCACATCCTACTATTATAAATAGCAAGGTGCCATTCCCTTATAGATATATAATTTCAGAGAGAAAAATACGTATATACAGAGAGACCCC